>PVJC01029976.1:0-21274 GCA_004026665.1 Murina feae | reverse complement strand
AGACCTGGACTCTGTAGTCCAATCAGAGTGCGAGGGCACGGGAAAGCCTGTCTTCTCTCTCAGAGGCTCAATGCAACTGATGCGGGTTCTTTCTCATGCCTCTTCCTCCATCACAGGTG
Source organism: Murina feae (assembly GCA_004026665.1). Taxonomy (NCBI): domain Eukaryota; kingdom Metazoa; phylum Chordata; class Mammalia; order Chiroptera; family Vespertilionidae; genus Murina; species Murina feae. The sequence goes on along the minus strand of PVJC01029976.1, from coordinate 21,155 downwards.
GCAGGCAGGCAGGGCAAGGCCAATCTCCCAAAAGGAGCAGTGGGCAGCAGAGGAAGGGTGGGGTATCAGGTCCCACAGGATATCCCGTCGGTGAGGAGCACAGAGGGCCCACCTCCCTGCAGATGCCAGCAGCGCCCCAGGTGCACCACAGCAACTGTCAAAACCAGCCTCGGTGGTGGCAATTTGGTTCTTCCAGGCCAATCCTAGCTCAGACCAAATACTCTGCCCCTGGCTCCTCGCTTCTCTCACAGCCTGCCTCAAACCATCAGCAAACTTGTCTGCCCCACCTGCAGGGACCTACAAAGTCGTCCTTCTCAGCACTGCCCTGTATTCGCCCTCCCCCACACGCCCCATGCCTTCCACTCGGCAGTTCCAGCCAAGGCCCCCAAATGCCAGGAGCCTTGAGTGATGTGCCCACGTTCCCTGACCTTGTCTCCTACCCTGGGCAGGCCCAGCTCACCAGCCACCCTGCTGTTTTAGGGCCCTTGTCCTTGTCCTTGACTCTAAGTCTCCCGCCAGGTGCCAGGAGCTCCTTCTCTCCTTCAGGTTTCAACTCAAGTGCCACTTCCTCGGAGAGGCGAACCTGGCAGAGGTCACAGCGCCCCCAGCAATCTGACTGCTCCCTGTTCACCTGCCTTGAGCACCTGACCACAGGACGTGCCTACTTATCTGCTGCTTACGCTGTTTCCTCTGTCAGAATGCAGTCGAGGTGGGGCCTGTGTTTTGTCCCTGCTCGCAGCATGGCTGACGCGGTGTGGGGTACTGGGGGGGCACTGAGAAGCATCTCAGGAAGGAAAGAAGGAGAGGGGCCTGCGGAGTGTGCGTCCCGCTCTGGAGGACTCTCTCGAGCAGCCCTTGCCCAGAGGACTGGCTCCTTCCAGCAGGAGCTTCTGACACTCCCCGGCAGGAAGCCAGCTTGACCGCTACCACCGCCTGGCTGCTCAGCTCCTGCACTGAAGGCGCCTGGTGCCTGAGCCCAGCCCCACAGCTGACCCTCGCTGTCCCGCAGCAGGTGACGAGGGGCCTGAGCCCGCGTGAAGGCCTGGCCTGCCTGGACCCCGCTGGGTTAGGCAGTGCTCCTGCCATCGCATTCCAACCCTGAAACACTATTCCCAGTTGGCTGGACAGACCAAGGTGCCCACCTCCAGGCAAGTGGGGGCAGACCAGTGGCTGGGGGAGGTTTGGTGGGAGCTGCCACTTCGCCCAGGTCCCAGACCTCTCTCGGGGCCAGTCAGGTACACAAGCTGGGAAGCAGCTCTATGACCCTCACTCCCCACACCCACAGGCTGTTCTGACAGTCTCTTCCCTGAAGCCTCAAGCAGCAGAGCAACAATCCCAAGCTTCCCCCCACAGGTCTGCCGGAGGGCTGGCTGGACCCGTGGTCAGCAGTTTCAAATGCAAAAATAAGTCTGTGTCTTCTGCAGCAGGGAATGGGGGAGGGGAGAGAACACAGTGGGAAGAATTCAGAGCACATCCATCCCCCTCTACTACTCCAGAAACATGGGTTTCTGCCAACACCACCCATGTGCTCACTGCACACGGCCCGCAGCTCCCAGACTCTCTCTGCCCGCCCTGCATTGGGAACACCCACACCGCCCTCCCAGGATCCCAATGCCCCAAGCGGCACCCCTGGCTGCAGAGGCTGGGGGGCTGCAGGCTGTGGCTGAGTCTGGGAGACCAGCCCCACAGGGTGACACCGATGAACAGATCTGATGTGTCACGATTTGGGGAAGAGACGCAGGGTCTTTCCCCGAGGCCCCAGGGGGGGATCCCACTCCTGCCTTCTTCTAGAGCCGAGTGCCAGGCAGGACATCGGAGCAGACGAAGGCTCCCGTCGTCACGCCCTTCCGTGGCCGAAGGTCTTGCTGGCTGGACGTCAAACCCTGACACAGCTCAGCCTCTTACGGAATCAAAGGTTGCACCATGAGGAGCTGCCCGGGGGCCCGGGTTCGTGGCTCCTGCTGATAAAGTGAGCAGTATTTATGGTCCCAGCATCACATACAAACAGAGAGCGAGGAAAACCCGGGCTGCAGGGAGAGCGAAATGGCCGGGCTCCCCCTGCTTCAGGCTGGCTGACTGAAAATAAAGTCTTTCTATTTGTGAGTTGTCCTCTTCGGCACACGGCTCAGAGCAGCCGTGCAAACTCCACAGAATCAGAACTAAGCTGCTTCCGGTCACTCTGAAGGCAGCTGGTTTCGATCCACCCAGGTGCCCAGTGATGCCACATGCAAACTGCCAACGACCTGACATGTGTTGAGGCTCCAACCGGGGGTCCTCAAACTTTTTAAACAGGGCGCCAGTTCACTGTCAGACCGTTGGAGGGCTAAACTATAGTTTAAAAAAAACAAACTATGAACAAATTCCTATGCACACTGCACATATCTTATTTTGAAGTAAAAAAACAAGGCAGCAAAAACACCAGCGGGCGGATAAATGTCCTCTGCGGGCCGCATGTGGCCCGCGGGCCGTAGTTTGAGGACACCTGCTCCAAGCACTGGTTCAGGCTCCTGGGTAAAACTCACAGCCTCACATTTGGGGGGCTCTGACCAGTGGTGCTGGGGAAGCAAACTGTATGGCACCTAAGAAGCTGGAGAGAGCTGTAAGAAAGGGACCGAGCAGAGGAGGGTGCAGGGGTGCGCAGGGGGACAGGTGTTGGGGGCGTGGACAAACCTCATGGAGAGACAATAGCAAGTGCCTGATTTGGACGTGACAGAAATGAATTAGGCCCACAGAGCAACTCTACATGTCAGCCATCCCAGGCCATATCGTCTGGTGTACAGCAGCATGAGGTCCTTTTTGGGGGGGCGGGGGGGGGGGAGCACACCCACACTGATTTCCTGGTTTCCATGAGAATATTTCTACAGTTTTCCAAGCATTTGCTCACCTGCCAGCAACCTCCTCCCCTGGAGCACTTTGCACCGATGGTGGTGCCTCTCTACAAACAGTGTGGAGACCCTGAGTGCTGCCCCAGCAGCATCTTAGGGGGCCAGCTGCAGAGCCTAGAATTCCTGGGAAACCCTGGAACTAATCAGGAAGAGAGAGAATGGCCCTCAAGCTCCCAGTGAAGCCCTGTAAGCCTCCCACATCCAGAGGTGAGCTGGAATTGCACTGAAATCTGTCAAGAGGAGGAAGAAAAAGGTTTGTGCCTGTTTGTAAAGCAGTTTAGTTTTGCTCGTAAAAACGGTTTTAAGACATGACTAGCAGAGTAGGGCTTTGGGCCCTGAAAGTTCCTGCTAAGCTTGTACTTCTCTTTGCAGGAATTACTGTAGAAAAAACGCTGCCCCGAGTGAGGCTTATCCAGCCCCTCACACAGCTCTGGGCCAGAAAGGAGAGCCAAGCCCTGCCTGCGACCACAGATACATGCACGCTCCCACCAGAGCCCAGCCCTGCAGCGATGACTGTGCACGAGGCCACACCAGCCCAAAATGTGCTTATCTCTCACCCCCAGAGAGACGTGTGCCTGCTTATTCCACTGCCCTCAGGTCTCAGCCTCTGAGAAAGACTTTCCGTTCCTAACCTCTGGCTACCAACGTCTTCCTGCCCCAGGCCAGATGCCTTCGAAGCTAGCCCTGACCTTCTGGTCCCTTTGTCTCACGCACCCTGCAACGGGTCCAAGAGGTCTGAATGGGCTCCAAAAGGCCCACCTTGAAATTGCAAACGCAAGTTTCTATGCAGGTACACTTCATGGAAGTAGGAACTAAAACTCCCAGGATATTCGTGGAGGTGTCTGTGGGCCCGTATCTGCTCTGGACAGGCAGCAGGCAGCAGTGTGAGGCAGTGAGGAGCGGGCAGAGTCCCAGCCTCGCAGACCCCACCACAGGCCCTGTGAACGACGGAGAACCAGTCAGGCAAACACTTCAAGTCCCATGGAGCCCACACAGACGTGACTCCTACTACGGGTCCATTCAACTACGAGTGCATGAGCTGTGCTTCCCTACATGCCAAGCACAGGGCTGTGTCAGGAGAGTGAAGAGATGCCCCCAACCTCGTGGGAGACACAACCTGACGGTCACACAAATGAATGGGATGCTATCACTGAGGTCACCAAGCTCCACAGGAAAACACAGGCGCTGGAACAGTCAGGGGCCTCTGGAGGGATTCACACTGCCAGCCTACATTCACAGACACTTAGGTCCTTGGGCAAGGGGCCACTAGGCCACTCAGCCATACCACAAACCTGGATTTTATCATTATTTTAAAATATATTTTTGTGGATTTCAGAGAGGGAAGGAGAGGGAAAGAGAGAAAAAAACATCAATGATTCGAGAGAATCACTGATGGGCTGCCTTCTGCACACCTCTCCTGGGGATCGAGCCTGCAGCCCAGGCATGTGCCCTGACCAGGACCTGAACCATGACCTCCTGGTTCATAGGCTGATGCTCAACCACTGAGCTGCTCTGTCCGGGTCCCTGGGTTTTAATTAAAACACCAAACTCAGAACAATTCCTTAGAAAAGTCCCATCCCAATCTTCCACACCACTAAGCCTCACAGCTTCCTGCCTCTCGTTTTGCTCTGAGAAACCCGCCCCAGGGATCTGTCAGGAAGTTGCTGTCTGTGTTGTTATGCTGCCTGATCAGTAATAAACTCAGCCTCCCTTTCTTAAGTCCATTCTGCAGGAGTGGGGGCAGCCAGGCCAGACCCTCAGGGCCAACGTGGACCTGGAAGGCCACAGGCCACAGGCCAGGGAGGCTCCTAGGGGCCATTGCTGTTGCCAGGTTGGGACAGGTACAGGGTGGACACAACTGTCCCTGGCTCTCCTGGGGGCGGGGCGGGACCGGGACTGGTCAAAGTGGAGTCTAGGATCAGGGTGGGCTGTGGGGTTCGCCCTAGAGGAAGTCGGATCCTGGCACTAACAACAGACGCCTGGGTTAAAGGAGGGAAGCTAAGTGCTGGACAATGGGTTCTGGGAGCTGTTTTTGCCAAAAACCAATTCCTGTTCTCCTCTTTCAAACTGATGCCCACTAGAGGGCACTGGCTGCCTCAGGCCCTGACACACAATCCCGGATGTCATCCCTCCAGCTTTCCTGCGCAGTTCAAACATGAGAAATCACAGTCCCTTCTTCCTTCAGGAATATAACGTCCTCTCCTAGTTTGCTTTTCATTTTAATTCCAGGTTAGCCTGAATTTCGCTGTAGTCTAACCCTACTTGAGATCACTTCTTGGCCTTTTGGCTAATATCAAGCATAATCCAAGTAGAGGCATGCAAATTCCCACTCAGAGTAAGGCAACAGCAGTTTCCAAGGAAGGGACTTTTTAAGCTGTTTTTTAAAAATTTACTTTAGAGAGAGAGGAAGAGAGGGGGAAAGGGAGAAACATCAGTGAGAGAGAAACACCGATCGGTAGCATGGGACAACACTCAACCAACTGAGCCACACTGGCCAGGGCCTGGAAAGGGATTTTGATGCCAGTCAATCCAAGACCAGAGGACAACACTTCTTTACCACAGTGTGATCGTGTGGAATACGAAGACAGGGTCGGACCACAAAACCAACAACCCCATTCTGGGTCAAGTTCTCCAGAGTAGGAGGGACCAGAAACCAAAACCATCACTCGGCAAGGGCAGTTTCAGGCTGCCCTGATGTTCTCTAACAGCCAGAAGCCACATCCAGAGGTCACCAAAAGAAAGACAAGGGCAGCACAAGCTGCCCCCACAAAGGGCAACTCCCCTCCTTGAAAAGGCACGTCCACCTCCCAACAGAACAACAAGCAGGGGGTCTGAGCAGAGCGCTAACAGAGAAGAACACAGGAATGGTCTAAACACGCAGAGACATGCAGAAGCTGTATGGAAACACTATGCTCTACCCTTATGTTGGTTAAAACCAAGACGCTGTGTTGACAGGTATCTCACGCGCTTCTGGTGGGAGTGCAGTTCGAGGCACCGACCCCACAGAGGGAAATGCATCTTACCTATCGCCCTAGCAATGCCACCTTTAGGGATTTATGTTATGGGTATGTGGGCACAGATGCACAATCACACAGCACATGGTGGAGCAGCATGCCTTACAGCAGCAAAACGTGAAGCCAAATACATGCCTGAGGGAGGGGGCTGGCTAACTACGCAGCAAAAAAAAAAAAAAAAGGTTCTTATTCATCAGCACGGGCAGAAGGCTAAGTTACACTGTTATCTGAGAAGGCAACAGGCTAACTGGGTGCCCACTGTGCTACCAGTATGTAAAGCAGGAAGGGGGTCACTATTTGCCTGTATGCACCTACGGCAAAGCCATCTGTGAGGAAGCTGTCTGCTGAAGCACATCCTGCCGCCAGGATGAGAAGCGGTAGGAGAGCAGCAGGAGACAAAGTCAAAGCTCTAAGTTTCAGTCTTGACGAATATGTGACCTTTCAAACAATCAAGCTTAAAAAAAATTACCAAAATGTTCATAGTGATCATCACTGTGTATAAAATTATAGATGACTTTCATTTTGTTTATACTTTTCTGCATTTCCTAAATGTCTTTAATGTTAGTAAAATCAGGATAAGGGAACATAAAAAAGGGAAAGGACCCTGCACAAACCACGCCCTGGGCTTAGAGGACGCCTGGTGCCACGCAGCTCTTACACGAGGGCCATCTCCAGCGGGAGAGGAGTCCACTGCAGTGGAGGGGAGCCGGGAAGGCCAGGTGGCGCGCTGGGCTGCCGCACTCGCGGAGGAGAAGGTGGAAATGCAAGGGAATCAGGGAGAAAGAGGGGGCAGAAAGAGGCAGTGGGGCTGGAAGGCACTGAAGAAGCCTGAACTTACATGCTGCCCGCCTGGTGCTGTGTGCACCCAGGAAACCACCGGCGGCTGCAGGACAGGAAAGGCAAAACTGCCAGGTGGCTTCCCTTGGCACTCACCTCCACCAAACCGCCACCCCCACTCAGACCCAGCGCCAGAGCCCAGGGCGCCCTTTAAAGAGGAAACCAGTTCTTCGCTTACCCCTGTTGAAGAGAGCAGGTGCCGAGCCACAAGCACCATCCCAACAACTGTGAGCTTTCCGCTGTGTCTCCAACGCCTGCTGCACTCACGCACGCAGGGTCCCCAGCCCCCAGCTCCCCCGGGCAGGGCCAGCCCCTCTCCATCCTCTGAGCCGGTGTCCTCATGGGTGAAAGGTGACGACGACACGCACCGACTGAAGGTGGACCCCGAACTTGGCACCGTGTCCGGCTCAGTAAGGTCACCTTGCGTGTGAGGACTCAGATGCACTGTCAGGCTCTCATGCGTAGCGGCAGGCTCGCTTTTGGTTAAGTATGGAGGTGACCGGTCCAGTCGGGCACACACCAAAGGGGTTGGCACTTCCTGCCCTCTCAGCCCCACTTCAGTGGCCCGACGGGAGAGCACCCAGCAGAGGGAGTCCCAGTATCAGACAACAAGGCCCACGAGAAGGACGTGCGGGGTACACGCTGCTCGCCTGTCTTACCTGTCGTAAGCTTCCTTGAGGTCCCTGGCCAGCTTGCACTTGGGCAGGATGTGATGGAACGGAGACTGCGGACCATCATTTGCTGCAAGAATTGAGACACGGAAGGATTTAGAATCTCCAAAGCAAGGGAACTCCACAAAGGCTGGAACGGAAAATACCTTTAAAAACAAGTTAAAATACCTTTAAAAACTTGAAAAAGAATTTTCAGTAACTTTAAACCAGTCATCAGGATATTCACAACTGCTTCTTCTTCTTCCTTTTTAAATATATTTTTATTGATTTCAGAGAGGAGGAGAGAGAGAGAAACATCGATGATGAGGAACAATCATTTGTCAGCTGCCTCCTGTACACTCCACGCTGGGGATCAAGCCCGCAAGCTGAGCATGCGCCCTGACCAAGCATCAAACCAGGACGTGGGGCACAGAATGATGCTAGACCCCTGAGCCACGCTGGCTGGGTTGCTGCTTCTTTTTTTAATAGTTTATTGATTTTTTAGAGAGGGAGGAAGGGAGAGGGAGAGAGAGGAAGAAACATCAATGTGAGAGCACAACATGGATTGGCTGCCTCCTGCACTGCACGTCCCCTACCAGGAACAGAGCCTGCACCCGGGGCACGCGCCCTGACTAGCACCTGAACTGGCACCTGGCAGCGCGCAGGAGGCGCCCCACGACTGAGCCGCATCGGCCAGGGCTCACAACTGCTTCTCATAAAACTCTGGCATCCAGCTGGATTAAAGTTACACTGCGGCCGATTCGTTCAACTGTCTTTACATGAAGTCTTTGTACTTAAACCTCAGCATGGCCCCACCTGACGCCACAGTCAGAGGAACCGCAGGAACAGGCCTTTCCCCTGGCTGCTCCTGAAGACCCCTCAGACCAGCAGCGCCGTCTTCTGCCTCGGCGACCATGCAGTCCCAGGCCTCATCCCACGCTTTCCCCCACAGTTATGCTAATATAATTTATCTTTCTGACTGAAAGTCTTTTTCATCAATCCTGTTCATAAACATCTAACAAAAGTATCTGTACGAAATTGAACTTTTAAAATTCCTGTGATAAAGTCACAGACTCTAAAGAAAATGTTTTAAGAAATAAAGCTTCATTGTCAAACATAAAAAGGAAATTTTTACAGAAAATGCACCTGAGGGGGAGAGTTCGCACGTGGTGATCACTGCTTTTACTTCCACCAAAACCAGACCGGGTCGCCTTTCAATGTGTTCTCGCCTTTTGCTTTTGCTACAAAGGTGCTGACCTGAGAAGATGGGGGTGGGGCCCGTTATAGGTAGGTGTCTCTCCACACTTCCAATGTTGATGGTATGTCAAACACCACATGGTAATGTGTCTATTTTTAATAGCCCGGCCTGTGTGGCTCACTGGTTGAGGGTTGATCTATGAACCAGGAGGTGGCAGTTCAATTCCTGGTCAAGGCACATGCCCAAGTTGCGATTCCCACTGTGGGGTGTACAAGAGGCAGCCGATCAATGATTCTTTCTCATCACTGATGTTTTTATCTTTCTCCCCCTCTCCCTTCCTTTCTGAAATCAATAAAAATATATTTTTAAAATTATTTTTAGTAACTTTCCAGTTGATAGCTCCGTTAGGTCCTCCTTCCGCTTAGTTGAAAGCCAAGAACTGAAAAGCACCCTTCCTGCCAGCTCACCCCTCCCGCTGGCCCCTCCACATGTCCTCCAGCCTGGGACGCAGGGCCAGCAGCACGAGGGCCCGCAGGCAGCGCCTGGCCTGCATGAAGAGCCATCATGAAGCATTTGTGGGGAGGAAATGCTTCAGGCTAAGGAATCCACGTTAGCACATCAGGTCTGGAAAGGGGTCTATAGCTGTGCCCCGGAGAGTCTCCCTCTGCACTGGGGCCTGCTCAGTCCAGGCTGAGGAGGATGGGACTCTGAGCACCTCAGCTTCCGTGTCTTCAAAACCAGAGCAGGGTCCTGCCTGGAAACACTGCCTGCTCTGTGTTGTTGGGTAGGAGAGACGCCTGCTGCTCTCACCGTCGGCCACAGCAGACACCTCGTCCTGCAGCGCGAGGATCAACTTGGCCTCCCGAGTGAGGTATTGGCAGCGGCGCTCCTCGTGCTGCAGCACGGTGGCGATGCGTCGGGAAAGGTTGTGCAGGCAGTTGATCACCGAGGGATCCGCGTTGGCCTGTGGGAGAAGCCAAGCTTGACTCAAATGCAGCATATGTGCTCAGACAATACACATGCAAGGCAAACACTGAAACCATGAAGGAATCCTCTGCTCCTTTCCCCCAGGCTCCCCTCCAGGTGCCACTATCACCAATTTCCTGTGTCCCCTCTAGGAGGTGAGCATTAACGCTGGTCTGCTCAGCATTCTGTCTTAGGGATAGCTGTCTGGATGGCAGCACAGAGATGGCTCTGTGGGGTCACCCAGTGGGGGTAGGGGGGAGAGTAGGGAACCAGGCATTTCTAACAAGTAGAGAAAGGCTCCCACACTGCAGGGCACCAGGGCCACCCAGGAAGGTAGGGCACAGGTCAGAATCCACTCTGGGCCTGGCAGAGGCAGCCAGTGGGATAATGGAAGGTAGAGATCTGTCCAACCATCTGCTGTTTGACCCTGGGTCACACGGCTCCCATCTAAGAGAGGACAACAGTGGCACCTCCATCACCAATTAGTCAGAAATGTCAGGTGCTCAAAACAGAGGCTGCCCAGAGCAAAACCCTTGGCAGTGTTTGCGGTCACCAGTGTCCTGCTGACTGCTGGTGGACCAACTGGCTATGGTAGAATTCAGTCACACGGCCCCTCTCATAGGGGCACAAAGCATAATACACAGAAGCACAGGCTAACTGTTCACTGAACATTTTCTATCCTCAAGGTTAAGTGGCTCCTCCTAGCAGACATGACCTTGGCTAACAGGAGAACCAGCTGGCTCAGCCACTCCCGTCCCCTGTGCTGACTCTAGGAACTATCAGGAGCTGCAGTCGGCCAGGCCAAGGGTGGGGCAGGTGGCTGTGGGGTCTGTGAAGATGCTCCTTGGAACAGATAACTGGCCAGCCATGACTCAGTGCTTCAGGGGACCCTCAGGGCAGCTGAGTCATCCTATGGGGCGGAGGTGAGGAAAGGAAGAGGGAGAGTGGTGCTGCTGATAGAACCCCTGGTGCTGCCTCCCTCGGGTTTATCTGCCAGAGAGGGCCCTGCCCACAAAGTGCCCACGGTAAACACCTTCATCCTGGGAGCTGGGAGAGATTTTCTAAAGTAGGAGATCTCATGGTCACCAACAGCTCACACCTGGCAGCGTATCTGTGCTGGGGGAGAAGCAAAGGTTGTTCCCACGCTATGCCCACCCCTGGCAGCAGCCCTGTCCCTTCACGTCAAGGGCATCCCCTCCACTGTGTCCCCTGTAAGATTATGAAACTGCAGGGTCTAGTTTGGAGTATGTACAACTGCCTCAAAACCCTTTCAGAAGAATCAGTGTGGAATACTCCCGTAGCAAAGGAGAGGCAGAAGAATGATCTTGAGCACACGGTCATTCCCTTGAAGAGGAATCAAGTCCTGCCTGAGAACATGCCTCTCTGCTAAGACCCACTGGCTGGGGCAGGACAGTGCTGTCAGACACTCAGGGCCCGGCCTGCTGGTTCCACATCCCCAGATACGCAAGGTGGTGCTTGCCCAGGCCGGGGCCCACGGACCAGCACTGACGGGGTGTGCCAGGGTGTCCTGCTTGGCTGCACAGGCCAGGCACCGTTCAAGGTGCTGGCAGAGCCTGAGGCTGGGTGGCCACACTGAGAGAACTGCCACCTAGGGCATGCCAGCCCTGAGTGGGAGCTCTTGGAAATGCCACACTCTCCCCACACGTGCTGTGAGGCAGCATGAAGTTCAGGGCATCGCCTGTGAGACTTTCTTGTCCCCAGGATGCATGCCCAAATGTAATCAAGAAATACAGGGACAGACAGCAAGTCCGTCTGTCTGCACAATGAGATGAGTCCAAACATAGAACATGTGATGGGACAAAGCGGGGGAGAGAGTGCTAGACGGGCAGAGATCTAGACACGACAACACACATTTGTGCGGGCTGGGTCCTAACCCTGGTTCAGATAAGACAACCGCAAAAATGCTGTGGCAATTGGGGAAAGCTGCAATGGGCCGTGTACTCGTTTATACCAACTTACTGCCAACTTTCTCAGGTGTGGAAGGGTATGCTGGTATAAAACAAACGTCCCTACTTTCATAGAGATGCCTTCTGAAGTACGTAGGAGGGCACAGACTTGAGGTTAGGGCTTGTCTTGAAATACGTGAGAGACGATGTAAGGGGTTGTAAGAGGGGACCAAGGTGCAAAGGTGATAGTTGTGGAATCTGAGACATGTGTTTAGGTTTGTCAAACTATTGTCACTAACTCAGGGTTTAAAACTTTTCAACATAAAAAAAGTAGACATTTTCACATGACTACTGAAAAGAAAACTTGTGTACCCTAAAATGTAACTCTTCACATTATTTAAAACTCCTCCCACTCATGCTGTCTGAAGGCCTGTGCTACCTTTGTAACCTACACTCCTCCAGGTTCTGATGTCGTCCCCAGTTCTCATCTTTAATGGCCACAGACATGCCAGTGTACAATAACCACCACCTTTTCCAACCATTCCCCAACGACTGGATAGCAGAATTATTTCTGGTCTAATTATTATTATAAAAATCTTGCCAAGGGGTAGGGGAGGCTGGGGGAAGGTCAATTGGAAAAAAAGGAGACATGTACTACTATTAGTAATACTTTAAACAATAAAAAATAATAATAAAATAAAATAAAAATATTTACAAGACTTTATAATATGCTTGCTTGCTTCACTGCTCTACACGCCGCCCAGGGATGAGAGCCTGCTGGCAGCATCTGGGGTGGCGCTGTGGCTGCCCCTCACTGCCCATCCCACAGGGGCTGTCAGGACGACAGGTGGACAGTATTCGCCACGGGTTTTGTTTGCTTGTTTTTTACTTAATCTGCGTTCTCTTTGTGGATGTTTCTGTATTATGTAATTATGTAAGTAATACAAGAATATCGTGAAGATGCAAGAATACGGAAGTGTATAAAGGAGGAAGAAGAGCTCTTGGAAGTTCATGCCCCCGCCACTAACAAATCACTTTTGTTCTAACTTGTAGTTCTGTCTTTATCAACAAGGAAAAAATTTAAAAATTAAGCTTCATTCTAATGGAGCTTTTCTCTAGCATTATTTTGATTTTGAACTGTTCAGAGTGAGACATGTAGTCTCCATTCCAAAAAAAGCCACCATGAAAAAAAACACCTTGAGACTCAGAATGGCAGCTAATTTTATAAGGTCCCCTTTCTACTCAGTCTCATTTCTGCCACTGAAGGTTTTCAGAGCATCACTGCTCCTTGTCACTGAAATCCAATCGCTTTCTCACTCGTATTTCTGCACAAAAGCTGTCATGCAGATCACATGCCCAGCCAGAAAAACTCTGGGTTCTTTGGTGAAAACTGTCACTGGTATATTTCAGAGGACTGCCATTAATTGATGGTCACTGAATATAAATTTCCTAGGTATTCCATTAATAATATAAGCCAGTCCTTACCCAGGGATGCCTTTTATGTTTATTTGGATCCCTTATATTTTGACAGCTTTACTGGAAAAAAAAAAAAAGCCCTGTAATTAGTAAAAGCACAACTTCAGACAACACTGAGAACTGCGTTAAGAACAATTAGGCTTCACTATTTTAAAAAATAGAAAATAACAAGTGTTGTCAGAATGTAAAGAAACTGGAACCCTCGTGCACTGCACCTGGGAATGCGAGACGGTGCAGCAATGTGGAGATCAGTCTGGCAGTTCTTCAAATGGGTAAACACAGTTGTCATATGACCCAGCAATTCCACTCCTAGGCATATGCCCAAGGGAAATGAAAACGTGTGTCCACACAAAAAATTGTATACAAATATCCTTAACAGCACTGTTCATAATAGCCAAAAGGTGAAAAAAAAGACAAAAAAACCTCAAATGTTCATCAACAGATGAGTGGATAAACAAAGCATGGTCTGTTCATACAATGAAATATTGACCATAAAAAGGAATAAAGTACTGATATACATGACAAGGGATAATCTCAAAATCACTGCTCATCCAAAAAAGCCAGACACCAAAGGGCACATATTATAGGATCACATTCATATGAAACATGCAGAACAGGTAAATCCACAGAGACAGGAAGTAGACTTGTGGTTTTTAGGGGCCGGGAGAGGGCGGGGGAGAGAAAGGGAATAGCTGGGCTCCTTTGGGGTAACAGTAACATTCTGAAACTACACAATGGTGATGGTTACACAACAGTGTTACAAGATGCCACCAAACCATATACTTCAAAGTAGTTAAAATGGTAAATTGTATGTGTATTTTATTTTTTTTAAAGGAGGGAGAGGAAAACAGTAAGAGTAGACCAGTGCCATGCCCACTGCAGGCTAACCTCTGAGCCAATGACACACGCACCAGAAATAGCTGCTATTACTCTCCTTACCCTCCTTCCTGATTTGCCCATGCTCTTCAGTCATTGATAAACACTCACCCTTAGTGCAAACACCACATTAAAAAGAATCATGGTGGGAGCTTCCCTCTTCGGGGATGGGTCTGTTTTGGAGACCTGGAAAAGACGCAGAGTTCTAGTGAATGAGAGCTCTTCTACTCTAAGCACGGGGGAAGGTTCCAGAATATAGCAAAACCGAAAGAAAACAGAGCCATGGCCTCGGAGAATCGGCCAGCAACTTTGCATGAGCTAGTGGTGACCGCATGGACAGATGCGTCCCCACTGAGATCATGGGAAGGCCAGTGCTATGACCCAGCATGAGGTGGCTGCCCCAGCCAATGGAAGTGGGCCGAAGTGCCCCGAGGAGACATGATGGAGAGGGGCCCCAGCAGATGGAGTTTTCTCTGCCCATCCTCCCCACGGCCATCCCCAGTGCCCACCTGAGTTCTTGAGGCCATCTCTGCCAGGTGTGCTAATACTCAGGATGATTAGGAGAGAGGACAATGGTGATGGTTACACAGCAGGGACAGGGCTGCTGTTCTGGCAGCAGTCAACCCGGCACAAACACCACGCTAATTTCCAGTGTTGCCACTAGGGGGCAGAAGAGGCCAGGGCTCCAGCTCTCCCTGGGCTATCCCAACTAGCTCCTCACCATCCTGCCCGTCATCCTAGTTTTATACGCCCAGGACTGCTAGCAGGCTGCCAAATCTCCCCTCCATCACCTGCAGGTCACAGGTGGTAGTTAGGGATCTAATCCCTACTTGCAGGGGTTTCAGTGAGGAGGGATGGTGCTGTTCTTGGGGGCAGGTGTACCCAGACGGCCTCATGTCTTAGCACCTCCAACCACCTCACCTCTTTCCACCAGCTCGATCATGGAGGATATTTGAGGACCACATCACAGACCCTCATATCTCTGGATCATATAAATGGAGCTAAACCTTATGCTGTCATATCAAAATCCTTTAGAATCTGAGTGATGTTCTTGCTGGTTCTGCCTGTGTGCAAAGGACTGACTGGCAGGTTCTGGTGTGCAAATTCCTTCGGGTCACAGTGCATTCCCTCTTATTAGAACTCCAGTACTCTAACATTTCATTCATCAGAGAATGTATATAACAGATTCAGCACAACAGCAACAGCTAAACTAATGATGTTGGCCATGAGATCACTTAACAAGAAGAAATGCCTGTACCACTTTACCAAAGCCGGGGGCAGGGACCGAAACTCTGGGGGCAAGCATGCTGGCCTCTTTCTCAGAGGGTCCCTTAGGGTCTGTGATGTGCAGCTGATAGCAAGCAGCTGCCAGGTCTGACACACACTTTACCAGAGCCAGTGGCAGCCAGAGTTCCCCAAGGGCCCAGACCAGGCCATGCCTGCCCAGGGAGAGCCTTGCAGTCTCAGGGAGGCCCTTACCTGCCCCAGCGCATGCTGCAGCAGTGTCGGGTGCCCGACGAAACGCACGTTATCGATCTTCAGTTCAAATTTTTGGCCACACATTTCAGACTTGGTTGCCAAAATTGTTGCCAGAATGACATCCGAAAACCTTAAAATTAGAAAGAGCCAGAATGGAAACAAGTGAATCAAGTGTCACAGCCCCACACCAGCTGCCCTCAGGGGACAAGGATCTCGGTATAGGGCAGCTTTGTGCGCAAAGTGGCTTGACCCCCACGGATGACCTGGAAGCTTCCATCAGTTGCCTTCTGAAGCAATCCCCAAGATTCGGGACGTAAAATCACCAAAATTACAAGGTAAAGGCATGAGAAGCATAGACTGAAGGCACATGCTGTCAATTTCTTGGCATGCTCTATGAAATTCAGGAGAGAAACAGGGTGCAGTTTGCTTTTAAAGGTAAAGGGAGGAGTAACAGCTGAAGCTGGCACTGCCCTGAGGAGCTGCTCATTAAGGCTCACGGGTGGGGGGTGGGGGGGCTCTACCACCAGGTCCAGGTTTACCAGGCTGCACCTCTCGACTCCCCGGGACCCCCACCCCCTCAGGGCTGTGTAAAGGGCAAGAGCACAGCACTAACTGCTAGTTACCTTTCTCAGCATGGCGTCCTGACCCTTCCCTTATCCTGAACACTTAGACACCTTCCTGTTTTTATCAGGGAAGAAACTTTAAAAGATGAGCAAGATATCCAGACCCACTGATATGATATGACACAGGACCGGATGCCAGAGCAGGAATGGCTGTGGCGCGGGTGAAGGCGGATTTGGATATGAGTTCACCCCTTTGCCAGGTGCACCTGCAGACTTAGGTTTTCTTACTGGCAACCCAGTTCCTTCCTGCCCACGGGGATCCAGATAAGGAAGAGTCACCACAGGAAGGAGAGTGCTGGGGGTGCGTGCAGACTCTTATCTCAGAACCCAGGCTTGCGGGGGCCTTCGCTTTAGAAACACTGTGCACCGTGTCTGAGCTGGAGCCAGAAGAGACAAGTCCTGTGCTCCTCCCTCCGCGTGCAGAAAGCACTTCTAGCATCCGCGCTGGGAGAGCGCACTGTGCTGGGGAGAGTGGCTCCAGCTCCCCCAGGGCCCTGCTCTGCCCCTGGGCACAGACCCCGAGAGCCCTGGAGGCCATCGAAGGTAGACACTCCAGTGTGCACCCTGGGCCTCTGCTAAGGGGCTACAGGGAACCAGACACCATACTAGATGCTTTTCTCTTGGACAACCTCATGTGGGGGAGGGGAGCGACTGCTACCATACTCTCCATTTTTCAGCTGCTTCAGCTGAACTCTGAAATAAGAAATGTCTCTGGATGAAGGACCTAGGAAGGGGGTCATTTGCTCTGGGCTCCTTCCACGTGGCAGGGCTCACCATCTAATGTAAGAGTGACCTGAGCCCTGGCCGGGTAGTCAGTTGGTTAGAGCATCCTCCTGATACACCAGGGTTGCTGGCTCCATCCCCCATCAGGGCATATACCAGAAGCAACCAATGAATACATAAATAAGTGAACAATAAATCAATTCTCTCTCTCTCTCTCAAAGTCAATTTAAAAATTATTTTAAGTACTTGGGAGCCAGCCTGCAGCAAGAACCTTGCTGATCAACCAGCACTCAAACAAACTGCAAGACAAGCAGCCAGAGAACTCTTTCCAAGCCTCTCCCCCTTAGGAGGGGAGCCTAGAACTGCTAAGTCCTTGGGAGGAGGGTGTCACACTGGTTCCCGGGCTTGCCAGGACTGACATGGTCCTCCAGGTGTCCTGGGTTGCTCTGTGGCCCACAGACAAACAAGTTGCAGAGGGTTTGCCTCCTGGACTGTCAGGACTGCACTCAGCCCTTTTGGCACCAAGGTCGTCAGAGAGGCTGTCAGAGACAGTCTCAGAAATGGGGGGCCCACAGCCTGCGTCCTTAGCTGCCTATTATGGGTCTCTCTTTCCGGGAATACTGCTCTCCGTAGAGATTAAACCAGAGACGGAATATTCCAGGGTCTTAGACCAGAGGCATTATATGCTTTCTTTAAAAACTCTAAATCACTCACTCTGCCCTATAACTCCCGTCTGAGGGTGAGAGAGGGCTCAGGGCGATAAACAAACACTTCTGCCCTAATGACTGACCCAGTGCCAGCACCTCACATCCTATCTAAACAAATAGCTCCTCCACTCTGCCACCGAGGAACAAAGATAAGGCATAGAAAACAACCACCCACTATTCCAGAAAGCTCACTTTTTCCTATGATATCCAAATACCTCCATTAAAAACCTCTACTCTGTCATCAAGACCCACACATGAGCCTCAGCCCTGGCCTCAGCCACTGGTCCAGAAACCTAAGTTAGTTTGGCTGTGGGATGGGCCCTGAGATTCAGAGGCAAGCAGTGGCCTACTGGATATCTATAAACATCCAAACCCGAAAGCATCCTTCCAAGAGCCAAATAAAAAATGCTTCCTCCCAAGACCAGGGAGGCCAGCATCTGCAGAAGGCGCCAACCAGGAAGCCATGTGCTGCCTAAGTTGAAAGCCACCCTGCCCTACATGGCCATTCAGGGAAGGCCCTCTGGGGCGGCCAGGGGGATGGTGCTTGTCTGAGCAAGTCTAGCCCACAGAGAAATCCACTCACCACTGCAATGTAAACGCTTCTGTTGAGAAAAAACACTTGAGTGGCTTTATACTTCATACAATGCGCCTGCTGATACAATATACACAAAGGCATAGTTATATCATGCGATTTGGGGAGTAGGGGAATAACTGTCATAAACAGCAAATTGAAACGAAAACAAATGACAATATTTGTTTGTTGTTTCCAAAATTTACAAAAATCTCTTTCCCTTGTTTTGATGGTAAAAGGCCTAGTAAGTTATATTGCACGCAATAAAATAGCTGTTACAAAAACTAACATTCGTGGAATAACTTAGAAATTTAAAAAAAAAAATTTTTTTTAGGAAGATGAACCGGCCCAGCTAGAAACCAGGTCAAGACCTTCCACTCCTTCTGAGACATTGAGGAGCAGGGCTTGATCTCAGGCTTGGCCAAAAAAGGGGGGAGGGACAGCATGGAAGGGAGCTTGACTCTGTACCCTCCGGTGATGGGGGGCGGAGGGGCTCAAATCTGCTCCAATGCCCAGCGGGGATATGCTGCCAGGGGGACAGGAGGGTCACACCTTATGCCCTCCTGAAGAAGTGCCAGATGAACTCCATGGGTGCATTTTACTTCTAAAGGGCACACACAACAGCATCTAACCTCAAGCATTACATTTAACACCCAGCCCTTGGGAAAGAGGCCCGCTCTAAACCCCTCTGAGAAATGAAGGCAACAAGACTAATCAAGGATCTCTCCTGGGGGAGGGGCAGTAAGCTAGGGAGACAAGAAATCCTGCTTCTGCTCACCTACTAGCCTCACAGGGCTATGGTGCCTGCCTGGAGGAGGAGGTCTGAGTGCAAGCCTGGTCCCCGAAGTCTCCCTGGTGCCAGCCAGCCTCGCATAGGCTTCTTGGGTGATGCGAGATAGGTAACTCCAAGTGGGGAAAGAGCAGGGGCCGTGGGACCCGAGCAAGAGCCTGTGTGCCCCATTAGTCATTCTTCAACATTGAGGGGAATCAGGAGGTAAGCACAATTACAAGAGGAGAAGGCAGCAGAAATCAAGACAGAAAGACGGTGGAGACGTCTTGGTCTTACCCTGCAACCAATTGCTCATCGGTTGGAGGACATGGCTCGCTGAAATGGGAACAGGACCATCAAGACCAAACAAAAACACATTGATTTTTAAAATCACGAAAAGTTATAGTTGTTTTATTAAAACAGCATTGAAGGCTAGCAGAAGTACTATCATTAGCATTAACTGTTAAGGTCAAGGTTACGAAACTTACCAGACAAGAAAGGATACAGACAACTCCCCCACGGTTTTCTCACTAAAGTGCAAATTCTCTCACGTCAACATAGACTGGGCCAGAATGAGGGTCAGTTTCCAGAAGAAGAGCAAGGCTGGAAGAGCTGGGTCAGAGCCCAGCACCACACACACTGGCCAGATGCCTACGCACAAGCATTGAATCTGACAAGCCATCTCAACAGGGTCCGGTAAGGTCCCCACAGGTAAAAGCCTTATGTAAAATGCACTGACCACCTCAGGCCCAATTCTCCAGATGCTATGACCACCTGCATAGCTGACCGCACTGAGTCTCTGCCCACGTGGCGCCGTCAGCAAGGCAGTCATGGCAGATCCGTACCCACTTCCGTTAGAAAATGTCTGAGACCTCTGCACTGCCCGAACTGCGCGCTTTCAGGAAACATATTCAGAGGAGCTGAAGTTCCTCTACACAGGTCTGTATCACGCTGCTTTCCGCGTTTGCTGGAAACAGAGAGTAGGCCTGAGCCCCACTGTGCAGACAGCATCCGAGGGTGAGAGCCTGCCATGACGCCATGCCATGCCACGCCATGCCATGCCCACCAGGCTGCCCTGCTGGGGCTGCTGCTCCCCACAGCTCTCACGGGGAAACACACATTACCAAAGACCCACGCAAGAGAAACGCACAACCAAGAACACTTCCTTCAGCAGCTCCCAAACTTCAGCTCATTCGTTTGGGTAGTAGTAAAGGGGTAAGATGTTGTGTGGACTTTCTCAGGATCATCCAGAAAGTCAGAATCCGAAGAAGCTCAAGTACTACCCCTGGAAGTTCATCTCCTAAACCTACACAGGTCACAGAATCCCTGGCTGGGTTTCTCAGTGGCTACAGAGTGTCAGCCTGCAGACCAAAGGTCACGGGTTCAATCCCCAGTCAAGGGCACATACCTCGGCTGCAGGTTTGATCCCCAGCCCCAGTTGGGGTGCATGCGGGAGGCAGCTGGTTGAGGTCTATCTACCCATCTCTCTCTCTTTCTCTCTCCCCCTTCTCTCTTCCATTCTCTCTCTAGAGATCAATGGAAAAACATCCTCGGGTGAGGAATATATATATACTAGGGGCCCGGTGCACAAAAATTTGTGCACTCGGGGTGCAGGGAGTCCCTCAGCCCGGCCTGTGCCCTCTGACAGTCTGGGACCCCTCAGTGGATGCCCTATGATGACTCCAGTCTGCCAGGCGCCTTCTGTGTGTGTGTGTGTGTGTGTGTGTGTGTGTGACCACTGGGGACCTGCCCCCAGCCGCATCTGAGGCTCGGAGCAGTCCTCCTGTGTGTGTCTACCTGCTGGGGGCCTGCCCCCAGGCACACCGTGGAGACTTGGAGCAGGCATCCCCTCTATGATGATTTCTCAGACTCTTGCCCTCCCCTGCATGTTGTTCTCTTTTTTGAGCTGTGACCAGGGCTGGGTGCAGCCTGCCTCCCAAGCTTGCCTACTGCCCATCTTCCTCCATCCACCAGAAAGCAGGGAAAACCCCGCCTCGTGGTCAGGCCAGCCTTTTCCTGCTCCCTGATCCCCGGAAGGGGTCTGGAGAGCCGCCAAGCAGGACTCCAGCCCCCAAGAGCTTGTTTCCCGCTCCCCAGTGGCCCCCAAAGGGCCTGGGGAGCCGCCAAGCAGGCCACTGACTTTTTCCCACTCACCGGTCCCCTGCTGCCTTCCTTTCCCACTTCCTGGTGCCCTCCAAGGGCCTGGGAAGCCCACCAAGCAGGCTGCTGACCCTGCCGCCTCTTTCCCATCACGGGTCCTGGGTCCTGCGCTGTTCCGCCCTGCAGCCGCTCTGTGCACTCGGGAGGTCCCTCAGCCCGGCCTGTGCCCTCTCGCAGTCTGGGAGCCCTCGGGGATGTCCACCTGCTGGCGTGCCTGACCAGCCTGGGTGAGGGGCTTTAAAGCTGCCCACAGCTCTCATTGACCAACGTCCCAGCAAGGCCGGCTGGACGCAGGTTTCCTATAATTGATGCTG
>PVJC01029975.1:0-21497 GCA_004026665.1 Murina feae | reverse complement strand
CACAGCTCAAAAAAGAGAACAACATGCAGGGGAGGGCAAGAGTCTGAGAGATCAACATAGAGGGGGTGCCTGCTCCAAGCCTCCACGGTGTGCCTGGGGGCAGGCCCCCGGCAGGTAGACACACACAGGAGGACTGCTCCGAGCCTCAGATGCGGCTGGGGGCAGGTCCCCAGTGGTGACACACACACATACACACACAAAAGGTGCCTGGCAGACTGGGGCCATCATAGGACATCCACTGAGGGGTCCCAGACTGTGAGAGGGGGCAGGCCGGGCTGAGGGACTCCCTCCACCCCGAGTGCACAAATTTTTGTGCACCGGGCCCCTAGTGTGTATATATATATATATATACAATTAATATAGTACTTTTCCACATGTTATTCAAACTTATATAGACAAAAAAAGACTTAGTAATATTATTCCCTAATATTTGAACTGCTGAATAAATTACTCCATTGTTTTAAAAAGCCAGGGTCTATAGAGACAAATTTAGTGATCTCCAAATGTTCTTTCAGAAGTTACAAGCTTGATACATTGCACAGCATTCTCAATGGTGCTTTTCCTTCCTCTACTCTCATTTCAAGCACTTTACTTATGCTTAAACATATCTATTTAAAACTGGATAGTAAGCTCCTAAAAGGCTGATTTGTCTTTCCCATAAGAACAAGCAAACATAGTACTGGTCATAAAATAGGTGTTAATCCACATACATGTACTCTAGCTAACTCATATTACAGATGCTGCAGTGACCATATAAGTTATTATTCATGTCATGTAATATAACCTAAGCCTATCTTCAGCCTTTTAAGAGACAACCAATAAGAAATTAAAAGTTAAGCCCCAACTGGTTTGGCTCAGCAGACAGATCATTGGCCTATGGACTGAAGGGTCCCAGGTTCGATTCTGGTCAAGGGCATGTACCTTGGTTGCCAGCACATTCCTAGTAGGGGGTGTGCAGGAGACAGCTAATGGATGTTTCTTTCTCATCAATGTTTCTAACTCTCTATTCCTCTCCCTTCCTCTCTGTAAAATCAATAAAATATATTTTTTTAAAGAAAAGTTAAAAGAAAACTCCTCAAATAATGTTATCATATGAGAAACATTGTATGTGACTCAATAAAGAATGCTTTAGACTAGATTTGTAGAAATCATAGGCTGCATTGTTCCTTTAAGAAAGCAAGAGTATATAAGAATCCTAGTCTTAATACTGTAATGTTAAAAATATTTTCTTAAAATATTTCCTAAGTCCTAACCGGTTTGGCTCAGTGGATAGAGCATCAGCCTACGGACTGAAAAGGTCCCAGGTTCAATTCCGGTCAAGGGCACATACACTTTGTATGTGAATGCATACATATATAGTAATTTGGAGGCTGGATATCAAGATAGATTGTTAGGGTACTCCTCAACACATACACACACACACACACACACACGTTTTTTAAAAAAGCGTTTCCAAAGTGCTGCCATGTTTTATTATAATTCGTAAACTAAAGGCTACTAGCCTAAGGGAAATTCCAAAGTACAAGCACCTGCCAGCCAAGTTGCCTGAAACTTATCAGCTGCAGAGATTTAAAGCATCCTTTAGCTGTTTTTACATTAAACAAAAGTTATACAACCAGCATATTATTTCAATGTAGTGCATATAACATGGCCAATCACTTAACATTCCTCTAATTATTTCAAAAACCACTACACACACTTTTAATTGCCATTAGACATCTTATAAAATGCACATAATGGAATATTTTCTTTATCTAAACACTCAACAAGGGTACAGTTTAAATTTTAAAAGGTTTTCACTTACAAAGTGACTTACTCTAAGATCCCCTTAAATAATCAGTTTCTCTAGAATCATTCTGTTTTAAAGCACTCAACTTTTCTGCTTATAAAAATACAGTTTTATCACTATAAAACTATCTTTTTAAGAATCCATCTAGCGTATAAAAAGAGATTCGCACATACACTTCCTTGAGAATAAATAAACACTTTCAATACTTGTGACCCCAGAAGAACTTCACGTGTTTTGAATTCTTGTTTGGTTAAAGAAAGGTTTTTAAACATTTACTAGAATGCAAGTGCTTGCCTTTACATTCATAGCTCTCCTGATGATAAAATAAAGATCAATGTAACTCTCAGCTCTGGACTAATGAACTGCAGGGAGCAGAAACAGGCAATTTGGCAAGAGCGAGCAAAGCTCTGCTTAAAGGCAAGCAGTAAAATATACCAGCACTGTCCCTCCCCCACCCCAACCCTTTAAGGTTTCAATTAAGATAGGGCCTAGTTTTTCTCTTACAAGGGGCACAGAAAGAGAAAGCACAGGGCTCCTGCTGAGAAGTATCTTCATCAAGCTCAGCTCCAGAAACACTGCCAGGAACCATTTCTTTCCCTCTGCTGACACAGGTTCCTCTCTTTAGGGACCAGCATCACCCCTGTTGCTGATAAACAAACACCCTGTCTAAAGAAAGGAAAAGCTTCATCCATGTACCACTGAAAGGATGGCATCACACGAATAAGAAAGAAATCCATTACTAGGGTCAACCCTAGTGCTTTTTATGAAACGTGGGAACCCCAACTAAAATTCATCTCAGTTGCCTCATGAATTGGCAAGAGGGATAAAGTTATTTAACAAGGCATAGCCACTATTTCAAAATAAAACAGAGTGCCCCAACTGATGAAAAAGACTGCCTCAAAACACAGAAGAAGGCCCTGACCGGTTTGGCTCAGTGGATAGAGCGTCGGCCTGTGGACTCAAGGGCCCAGGTTCGATTCCCATCAAGGGCATGTACCTTGGTTGCGGGCACATCTCCAGTAGGGAGTGTGCAGGAGGCAGCTGACCGATGTTTCTCTCTCATCGATGTTTCTAACTCTCTATCCCTCTCTCTTCCTCTCTATGAAAAATCAATAATATACATACACACACACACACACATATATATAAGAAATGTGAAGTTTGTGCTGTCTTGTTTAAAAAAAGAAAAACAACACAGAAGAGGAAGCTTTGGCAAGTCCTTACCAACAGGTGAGTAGTGATTCCACCATTCCTGCAGGCTAAGGCGCCAACATCCCTCACGGCACTCAATGTCTGCCCCAGTATATGCTCACCCATTTGCCATCATATAAGACGTCTTTAGGTCCAATATAATTGGCAAATAAATTCAGGCGGGGAGGGAAGTAGTGAAGAGTTGATGCCTTTTTTAAAAGGAGCCTAAGAATTAAACCACCTCACTATGTAAGGAATCAAAGACTCGAGATAATGGACAACAGGTGCCTTCGGGAGGGAAATGAGTAACACCCAAGCCGCCTATTTTAGGATTTCACTCTGGAAGCACTCTAACGTTTTCTTCCCAAAGAAAGGGCCCCAATGACCGCG
This sequence comes from Murina feae, assembly GCA_004026665.1. Classification (NCBI taxonomy): domain Eukaryota; kingdom Metazoa; phylum Chordata; class Mammalia; order Chiroptera; family Vespertilionidae; genus Murina; species Murina feae. Next base: position 18,127 of record PVJC01029975.1, on the reverse strand, counting down.
TCCTGCCATCTAATACTTACAGGAGGCCCACTGCTCTCTTGGACTTACTTTTTTTTTTTTTTTTTTACTTGAGATTTAAAAACCCATCTAATCCCAACATGGCCAGATCATGCCCTGATCCGTGACCATGAACCACCGAGGGACTGGGTACTCAAGAAACGCACTGGAAGGTGTTTGCACACCAGCCTCCTCTAAATAGAATAGTCCGAACACAAATCCAGCAGCAGGTAGCGCGTAATGCAGTATCGGCCAGAGCAGAAACTGTTTCTCTCACCACCGCCACCACGGAGCTCAATCTTTACAGTAACCACATTCCCGTGGCCTCGAAGAACAGTAATTCCAGACACAGGTTACCGGGCCCCGCGCACCAGCCTCCAGTTGTGATTCCCCGGAGCCCGTTACAAAATTTACCACCTTTATTTGGGTGAAAGGGGACACAACGGACACTGGAGCCTACTTCATAACCTCTCCCCTTTCTCCATTCCACAAAGGCGGCGTACTCCAAACATGGAGAACCCTTTCTTTCCCGGACAAAGGCCCCCTTCCCTATGCATTCGCTGGGCAGGGTTACTTCTCCCGCAACGTGCTTGCAAAGCCAGACAAACACGGCTTCCGCTGCTCTTACATGGGGGTCCCCCAACACCGCTGCACCTCGTCCTTTTCTGTATCACACAAGTGATGCTTCGGTGTTGCTGGTTCTCTCCACCAGCGCAAAAGCTCCAGGGAAGTGAGGGGTTAGTTGTCAGCGACGGGAAGATGCAAGAAGTCTCCAAGTTCAAAGTGAAGCCTGGGGGTGTGCGGGGTGCCCCCTTCCTGAGAAGTCACGGGGGGGGGAGGGTCCCTACACTAAAAAGGAGGCTCTGCGCGGGTAAGGGGTGTCCCGACTCCGAGCTCAGGGTGTGGAGGAAGGGAGGAATGCTTTACCTTGAAAAGGGGTCTGGGGGGGAGCGTACCAGCTCTCGGGGCCTCGCGGGGAGAAGGGGTTCCCACTTTGGGAAAGGGGGGCCAGGCACTGAAGGGGGCGCCGGGAGGGAAGCGGGGTCTCCCGGAGCAGGGCTGGGCAGGGGGGAGGGGTTCTGAGTCCACCGCAGCCAGCGGAGGGGCGGCAGCCTCGAGGGGAACATGTGCAGGGGAACCACCGCCATCCCGAGGGGCAGGGCGGAGAGCAGGGCCTGGGCTGCCTGTAGAGGCGACCCAGTTCCCACCCCGAGCAGCGCAGCGAGGATTTCCCAGCCGCACTCACCGAGGCTGCCGGCGAAACCGTCCATCTTGCGGGGAAAGCGCCGGGCTCCGGGCTCAGCGGGGCGGGCACTTCATTCAGCGGACGGAGAGAGTGGCCGACGCCGAGCTGACCCGCTGGCTCTTTCGGCCGCCCGGCTCGGCTCCCGGCCCCCGCCCTCGTCGTCCGCCCGTCTGCCCGGCCGTCGGTCCGCCTCGGGAGAGTCAGTCGCGGCCGCCAGGGCCACTTCCCCGTCAGGTTGAGAGCCGCGCCGCTCCGCCGCCTGCCCAGCCTCCCTCCCAGGCAGCAGCCGCGAGCGCCGCGCCGCGCCCCGCCCCCGCGCCCGCGCGCAGCAGCAGCCCCGCCCCCGCGCACGCCGTCACGTTTCCGACTCCGCCCCCCGCGTGACGACACGGAGGCGGGGTCTTGGCGACCCTTCCTTCTCACCTTGCCTCGGCCTGGGTTTCCGCCCACCTCGCGCGGGACTGCTGGCTGCGCTTGCGCAGTGGGCTGGCCGAGGACCTGGGACTTGGGTCTCAAAGGACTTGGGTCTCGAATGAGTGCGGGGTAAGGAGGGGCCTACGACGTGGGATCTTCAGGAGCATGGAGGGGCTTTGCAGCTCCTGGGGAGTCCACGTGTGGAGCCCCCGCCTACCCGGAGATGGTCACCCTGTTTATACCACTAGGACATTGCAGAGGCAACCAGGTGCTGGGAAGGATCGCTTCTTCCCTGGGTTCACCCTCTGCCCCAATTGGGTGAAGGACAAATAGAAGCAAGTCTTCTTGACTAACTCAAGGCCACCACTGCTACAGCCCCAGGACCCAAGACAACCAGAAGCAAAGAATGTTAGTGCTGGACAGGACCCAAGTGTTCAACTTGCCTCCCCTTTAAGTTGGACGCTGAGCCTTAGAAAGGACTTGACTGCCCATGGACACGGAGCCTGGTAGAAGCAGAGCAAGAACCCTGGCTGCTTAACTCCTGGTGTTCTTTCCACAAGGGAGGTAAAGGGACCTCACAGAGCAGATGATAGGATTCATTGCCTACTAGGGAAGTATATATATGACAAAAGGTTGAAATGAAGTAAGACTGAAGTTTAGGCACAACTCCATGTGACTCAATAGGTGAACATAAAGCCACTGAACTTATTTGGGCCTCAATTCATTTACAAATGGGAGGACTGGTCTCATAACCAAAATATCTAAGTATACAGAGCCTTTATCTTCCTCCTCCTTCCCCCACCCACCCCTAGTCTTCATCCTTCCAAAGACCTCCCTCTCGTTTCCAAAGCCCCTCCAGGGACTTGGTTATGTGGATCAGAGTAATAAGAGGAGAACTTAAGGCGCTCAGGAACTAAATTGACCTATACAATAATAAAGAACTGAGTTTGAAAGGGTCATTCTAGAGAGTGGTGCAGGAGTGAGAAACAGATTGAAGAACAGAGGTGAGAAATGAGAGGTAGCAACTGCCATAATGAGGGGGACTGAGAGGAATTAGATGGTCAAAAGGATTGTTAAACATTTTCTTGCTCCCTGCTTAGAACATTGTCCTAATATACACCAAGGTAGCTCAGGTGGTTAGAACATTGTCCCAATACATCAAGGTTGTGAGTTCTATCCCCGGTCAGGGCACATGCAAAAACCAGCCAGTAAATGCATGAATAAGTGGAACAGTGAATCTTTCTCTCTCTCTCTCTCTCTCTCTCTCTCTCTCTCTCTCTCTCTCCCTCAAATCAATTAAAAACCGACATTAAATAAAACACACATTTTGTTTCTTTCTTGCAGTATACTTTTCCCTTTTGGTGCCTCTTTAAAAATCTTCCCTAAAAATCTAAATTACTTTTCATTTCTTTTTTGGATATCAGACCTGTGTGTCTTCTGAAAACCATATTATGTGGCGACTGGCCATAAGGCAGCCAAAATAAATTCAAATTACAGACAAAATGGTTTCTAAAGTTTCCTCCTTCAAAATTAAATTATTTACCCAAAGTTTCCCCTGCTATAGACATTTTCATTCCTCTAAGTTTCTAAGTCTAACCATTTAATATTTAAGAAGGCCTTGATTCTGACAATTGCTCTTCTGATTCTACATACAACACTCTCTGTTGAGTGAAAGAATAGGAACTTGCATTCTCTTTGATTACCTCTTAGTATAATGATTTTTTTCTCTTAATAGATATCCTTTGCTGGGACCCTGCTGTATGTTTTTTAAAGTATATGAATATGACAGTGGTTTTTAAAATAACTTTTTAATAGGATTAAAAGATATTTTAGTTTTTAGTTTCTGGCATGGTTGATCAATTTGTTTTTATTGCTGATAGCTGGGATGCATAAAAAAAATCACTTCTCACATATAGGACAGTTTGTTTGTAGTATTGTTGTAGGAATTCTGATTCATTCTATTTCAGGCGGTTCCCATTTTTTTTTAAAGGAAAAGAAATAAAATATATATGGTGAATTTTAAATTATACGCACTGCATTATTAAGTATATTCCTGACAGGAGAGAATTTCCATTGTGGTTTAACATTAATGAGAACAAAAATTTCCACTTACAATTTACATATATATATATATATATATATATATATATATATATGAATAATTTTCCCTAGACTACCTTCTGGCTCATGTTTCAATCCTTATTTCTACCACACTACACACATACTTCCAGTGGCAGCCATATATTCATATATTCATATCACATTATAACCTCTAGTCCTTACCTCCATTACATGATGTCAGGGTCATCGAATTATTCCTGGAACCTATTGCTAAATGAAGACAGCCAGCAATAACTTATGTGTAAGTGAGATTATAGTGGAAAGACAAACTTTCCTAGAGCTTGGAAGAGACTCATGGAGCATGTTTCATTAACGTCATAATAAATCTGCCTGTCTCACTTGCTTTTATTTTTACAAAAAGGGTTCTTTGTTTTTGTTCTATGTTAAACATAAGCAGTGGACGAGAAAGTTCCAAAATCTGTAAGAGGCTAAATGGCAATGTTGTTCTAGCTTCTCCTAACCATAAAAAATGCCTCAGGATAAGTTTAAAATTACTGCAAGAGAAACAAACAAAGAAAAAGTGTCAGAGGATATACTCCAAAATTTTGTTTTGTTTTTATTTGTTTTAAGTAGTTGCCTCTGGGAAATGAAATTAAGTGGAGGAAGGAAAAGGTAGCAAGAGATACAGGGAGTTTTCCTTTTATATTATTTTAACATCATAAACATCTGTTGACTTTTAAATACCATTAAAGATGCAAAACCAAAAACATATGTTGCAGTACATTTGAATTCACACACTCACTCACAAACTATATTTATAGACACTGATTTAAAATAATTGTTTTACTAATCTTGGCGAGATTGCTGTCTTTCACCTAAAGCTTTCCACACCTACTGACCTCAGAAAGGAATCAAGCACTTACTGCTGTGTGTAAATTCTTGGCGAGAGGTTGTGAGACTGAAACCTACCCTCTGGAAATCACCAAATAGGCTTCGTTTAGGGGGATTTGCTTCGTGAATGCATGAGTGAGTGAATGACTATGGAGGCTCAGGTTAATTTCGGTAGGTCTGATGGTGCCATGCATGACCAGTAGAGAGAAGAGACCCAGCCTGGGCTCTGGAGCTGTGTTTTCCCAGAATCTGTGACATGATATGAGGCTTAAACTTAATGAAACTATAGAACCAATAAAGTTTCTATGTGCTAGAGCTTCACCACATTTACTGGATGTTGGGCAAGCCTTAAAAATAAGAACTGATCATTTTCATCTGTCCGCCATAACTATATGCTGTTTCTCCACAAGGAATTCATATCAGCTTCTCACAAAATCAAAATTCTACAGGGAAATACTTTTCAATAGCAACGTTGTAATGGAAAGCAGCCAATCAGGGAAATTCAACTCTAAAAATTAACAACACTGGAAGCTCTCTATTAGCAAACAAAATATTTCCAAAAGGTCATTTGTAAGTCAGCTGTTTGAAATTAGAAACAAGGCTAAAAATGGTGAATAGATTGCCATTTAGCCCCCAAACATGTAGCATCCTAATCCCAACCTGCCTGTGTTAAAACCACAATCATGACAACCTTACTTAAGGTTTTGAACCAGACAGGTCTGTAATTGAATATTGTCTATTACAAGCACCTGTGAGTCGATGTTGCAACCTAAGCACAACCCCCTTCCAACTTTTAAAGAGCTGGCTTAAAAATGCCCTAGGAGGTATGCTTTTTTATCTCCATTTTTGTAAACCAGGAAAATGAGCCTTAAGGGTATGCAAGCTCGCCCTGACCACTTTGCTCAGTGGATAGAGCGTTGGTCTGCGGCCTGAAAGATCCCAGGTTCGATTCCGGTCAAGGGCATGTACCTTAATTGCGGGCACATCCCCGGTAGGAGGTGTGCAGGAGGCAGCTAATCGATGTTTCTCTCTCATCAATGTTTGTGATTCTCTGTTCCTCTCCCTTCCTCTCTGTAAAAAAATCAATAAAATATAGTTTAAAAAAAGAGAAAAGAATGTTATTTAAAAAAAAAAAGAGTATACAAGCTCTTTCCACAGCACTTAATATCACTGGAATTCTATTGTGAGAATCTTTGAATGCCAGGCTGAGACAGCTATCAACAATGTAATTTTAGCAATAAGTGATATTATCAAAATGTTGCTACAGAAAAATTAACCTGTGGGTGGATAAATTGGAAGAGACACTGGAAATAGGAAATGCAGTTAGGAGGCTGCTGCAGTGGAGTGACAGCTGCAGAAGGTCCAAGAAGAAAGAATTGAAGGAAAATAACAAATAAACAACAAACAAAACCCTTGCAGACCTGGATGACTGGCTGCCTCAGAAGCTAAGAGAGAGGAAGGAGGTTATCTAGGTGCAACTCCCAGTGATGATGAGAATGATGGCAACATTAAATGCAAATAGGAACTTAAAGAAATGAGGTAATAAAGAAAAGAAAATATAGTGGTTAATTGCCATTTTTTTGTTGTTGTCGTTGGCCTATCTGAGGACCCCTTTTCTTTCGTGGGAAGCTGAAGGAAATCAGAGGTCATCCTTGGCAGCTGGGGCTCAGGCACGTGACTTTGACCAACTGGAAGCTTTAGCTCAGTCTTTTAATCTGGGATGAATAACACAAAAACTACCAGTTAGGGACCAATACTAGAAGGAAGCTGAAAAATTGAAGATGAACAGTGATCATGTGGGGCAGGGGGATGAAGAGGGCCATCAGCACCAGAGCAGCATCCTCAAAAGGCACCTCCTATGGGATGAACTCAGCGGTGCTCTCCATACCCCAGATGCCTGGATTCCTGCCCATTTTCCATGCTTGGTCTTCTGTATTCCCTAACCACCCAATGACCAACTGATATCAACTGATATCTCCCCAGTGAATTCATTTTCTGCTGAAGTTAGCCAGAGTGGGTTTCTGTTGTTTGTAGTTGAGAACCTCATGTGGTGTAAGCACTGATTTTAGTTTTAAACAGATTGTGCTGGTATCATGACCAGATGCCCAGATGGGAGCTTCCAGCACATATTTTGAAATGTGGGATTAGAGTTTAGGAGAGGGTTGGGTCTGGGAATATAGATTTAGGATACTTCTAACTGGAGCCAAAGATTCAAGCCATGAGAAACTGTCAAGTGAAAAGATTTGAGAGAGAGCAATGGAAATGAGCTGAGTGTAGAATGTGTGGAAATGCCAATATTTAGGTGGCAAGAGAAGGAGTTAGGGAAGAAGTAACAGTTATAGGAGGCAAATCATGCTAGTGGCACATCACAGAACCCAAAGAAGCCAAGACTTAGAAAAACATATTATGGAAATCAGATGCTATTCAATAGTACAGGGTCCAGGGAAGATAAGAATGGAGCCCTAGATACAATGATTAGAAAGCCACTGATTTTTAGAGAGTTCTTTTATTATGATGGTGGGAAAAGAAATCAGGGTGCAAGGCATAAATACTGAGAGGGTGGTGTGAAAGTGGAAGGGGAAAATATACTAGGCTACAGTTTAAAGACGTTTGGTAGGATTTTGACTGTCTTGCTGACTGCTGAATTCCCAGAAAGGTACTTGGTATATGCAAAATCTCAATACGTATTTGGGAAGTGAATGGACAACAAAGAGCAGAAGCAGAAAATTAACTTGAGCTAAACTATGGTAAAGGGGCAAATTTTTAGAATCAGGGTTACCTGCTTATGCTTGCAAGCCAGGGTTACTACATTCTCTCTCACATTTCCTTTCTGAACTGGAGAACCTGATTTATTAGATCCTCCACTAATTACCTGCTGGATACTTCTTCCCCACTACTTTCCTCCTCACTCCACTAGTTTGTTTGTATTATCTAATCTAACAAAAGCGTAATATTAAAATTGACCATTTCTTTGGGACGCATAAGCCACGCCCACCAGCCAATCAGAGCAGCTGTATGCAAATTAGCCCAGCAAGATGGCAGAGGCCGCAGCCCTGGGGTCCAGCAGGGCAGACGGAAGACCTCTGCCTCAGGATCCAGGCCGCAGCCGCAGGGTGGGAGGAGCAAGCCAGCTGGTAAGACCTTCCTGTCTGCCCTCCACGCCACCCCGCCTCCCCCGGGCGGGGTGGGAAGAGCAAGCCCACACCAAAGGGGAGGGACCAGCCAGCTGCCTGGAGGCTGCGGGTGCTTTCTGTGTGTGTGCCCCGGCCATCGGGCACTTTGTAGGTGGAAGCCGAGGGGCGGGACTGGCTGGCCCCGAGGCTGTGGCCTTGGAATGGACAAATCACAAGGAGTTTAGGCCTCTGTGTGCATGTGCCCTGCGATGGATTCCCCCTAAGCCTCTGTGTGCATGTGCCCTGCAATGGATTCCCAGGCGGCAGAGGCCTAAGTGATGGGTCCATTCCAAGGCCTCAGCCAAGGGGTGGGGAGTAGCCTTGGAAGGAATGGGGGAGGGAGCAAAGCAGGTTAGAGGGAGGAAGTGAAGAAAAAAATTAAGGTGGGAAGGAAGGAAAAGGGGAGGGTGGGCAGGGGTAAAGATAAAGGAAAGAACGAATGTGGGGAGGAAAGGAGGGTGGTAGAAAAATGGGAAGAATGATGATGGAACAGAAGTAGGAAATAAGGAGGAAAGAAAAGTTTATAAATGATGAGTCAGTAGGAAAATTGTTACATAAAGGAGAAAAATTGTGTGAGAGGAAGAAGCCAATAAGGAAGTCAAATTGTGCGTGAAGGGGATAAGATTAAAAAAGAAAGCTAATGGGGGGGCCAGGCCAGCAGGGGAGGGCAGTTAGGGGGATCAGGCAGGCAGGCAGAGTGGTTAGGGCAGACAGGCAGGTTAGCAGTTAAGAACCAGAGGTCCTGGATTGTGAGAGTCCCCAAGAACTCCATATTGGAGAGGGTAGGGTGCAGGTCGGGCTGAGGGACTGCCCCCCACCCCCCGTGCATGAATTTCGTGCACCGGGCCCCTAGTAAGCTAATATAATTAACATTCCTTAAATAATTTCTCAACCTTATTTATGTCTTATTCTCAGAATATTTTCTTTTACTAATTGATGTCCCACACAGAGGTAAGTCAAATATTCTTCATCAATATTTATTTTGTCTCACACCACACTAGAACCTCAGTACGCTATTGTGGATGACCAGATAAAACAAAGTCTGATAAACTAGAAACTGAATTTCAGGTGTACCATTAAATGATATCTGAATTGCACATTTTAAGAAATTTACATATTACTCTATGGTCCTTTAAAATGCCAAATTTTAAATCCAATAACCAAATTATGAAATATAGTATCAAAACATCATAAACATATCTTATAAAAGTACTAGAGGCCCAATACACAAAATTTGTGCAAGGGGCTCAGCCCTCACAGCCCCGACTTCATCTGGAAGGTTGTCCGGATGGTCTTTCCACTGGTCAGCCGTTTAGTAGATTTGCATATTATGCTTTTATTATGATAGATACCATTTGAGTGGCCTTTGATTTAAATAATCATAAAAATAAAATCTAAGTCTTATTCTTTTTATTTTCAATTTTTCTCTTTCCAAATGTTAGAAGTCTCTGCGTAAAGAACAGGCATTAAAAAAATAAATCATAACTAGAAATTTAAGAAGTTATAAGTGGTTTTCAAGTGCAGTGCACTTGGACTATAATAATAAGATTAAAGATCTGGAGGTTTCATCCCAAGTTTCTGGTTCTTCATGGATATAATTAAAGCACATAAAGCCTTTCCAATGGATTTAAGAACTAGTTTCCCTTTTGCCTATAAACTTCAGGAAGGCAGTCTTCAAATGCCCGTCATAGGTTTGTCACAGGAGTAAGCCATATGGATGTTACTGTATCAATTTGCTTTTAGGCAGGCTGAAATTAGTTTTGGAAAAAAGACAAGAAGAAATATAAAATGAATAATTTGCTTTGATCATGTCATTCCCTTTAGGTTTTTTTCTTAATAATTTTATATGCATGTACATGCAAGCAGATTGCATGCATGTGTGCATGTGTGTGTGTCTGCAGATAAGTGGTACAGAAGCTTTTTTTTTTTTTAATCCTTATGCAAGGATATTTTTTCCATTGATTTCTAGAGAGAAAGGAAGGGAGGGAATGGGGAAAAAGAAAGAGAGAGAAACATCCAGAGTCGTCCATGTGAGAGAGACACATCAATTGGTTGCTTCCCACATGCACCTTGGCTGGCGCACCTGCAACCGAGGTACATGCCCTTGGCTTGGAATTGAACCCACAACCTGTCAGTCCATAGGATGATGCTCTAACTGCTGAGCCAAACAAGCCAGGGCAAGAAGTTTTTTATATCATTCCTCACCCTCCTCCAAGCATAAAACTCAGCTTTGCCCACATTGAGTGCTTGATCAAGGTGTGAATAGTCTGTACTAGCACAGCATTTCCAGTTGCATAGGCAATGATGTCCATTATCAAAGTCCTCCCTGGGGACTTGCACTTACTTAACTAAATGGTCATTTCTAGATAAGGCTTCCCTGGCCACTTCCTTCAATTTTAATTATGATGATTGAAGTTTTGGGAGGATCTAAAAATCTGTTCATCTATGAACTAAAATGACCTGAAACCTTTATTTCAAAACTAGAGGCCCGGTGCACAAAAATTTGTGCACTCGGGCGGGGTCCCTCAGCTCGATCTGTGCCCTCTCTCAGTCTGGGACCCCTCAAGGGATGTCCACCTGCTGGCTTAGGCCTGCTCCCCAGGGGATCAAGCCTAAGATGGCAGTCAGACATCACTCTGGCAGCCTGGGAGCCCTCGGGGGATGTCCACTTGCCAACGAGGAGCAGGCTTAAGCTGCAGTCGGACATCCTTAGCACTGCTAAGGAGGCAGGAGAGGCTCCTACCACCACCGCTGTACTGGCAGCTAGCAGCCTGGCTTGTGGCTGAGCAGAGCTCCCCCTGTGGGAGTGCACTGACCACCAGGGACAGCTCCTGCATTGAGCATCTTCCCTCTGGTGGTCAGTGTGTGTCATAGTGACCAGTCATTCCCAGTCGTTCTGCTATTAGGGTCAATTTGCATATTACCCTTTTATTATGTAAGATAGTGGCCTGGTGCATGGGTGGAGGCCAGCTGGTTTGCCCTGAAGGGTGTCCCGGATCAGGGTGGAGATCCTGCTGAGGTTCCTGGCCAGCCTGGGTGAGGAGCTGAGGGCCTTTTTCAGACTGGCCACATCCCCTTCAGGGAGAGGGGTCCTGCTGGGGTGCCTGGCCAGCCTGGGTGAGTGGTTGATGGCTGTTTTCAGGCTGGCCACATCCCCTTCAGGGTGGGGATCCCTGCTAGGGCTTCTGGCCAGCCTGGGTGAGGCGCTGAGGGCTGTTTTCAGGCTGGCCAAGCCCCCCAGCAGGGATCCTCACCCCATGAGGGTGTGGCCATCCTGAGTAAGGGGCTGATGGCTGTTTGCAGGCTGGCCACGGCCCCCAGCCACCCAAGCTTCCAGCAAGGCTGGCTGGAAGCAGGTATCTGGGGTTTATTTATCTTCTATAATAGAAACTTTGTTGCCTTGAGCGGAGGCCAAAGCCTGCCTAGGCAGGTAGCTTCTTCCATCGCCAGGGCAATGAAAGCCTCCTGTTTGCTCTAGTTCCATGGCTGCCAGCTGTCATCTTGGTTGGGTTAATTTGCATATAGTCGCTCTGATTGATTCGTGGGCATGGCTTAGGATGTATCGGAGTGATACAATTAGCATATTACTCTTTTATTAGATTAGATGGCATCATTTTTGTACCTGGTGAGACGTGACCCAGGTACAGACAGTCCATGGTGTGAGATGGGCTATTCTCACTCACAAGTGAAAAGTCATTCCTATGGCAGAGTCTTGGGGCTTCCCAAGGCCAAAAGTGTGGGAAAGGCATCTTCTCATCAGTGTGGACTGATTGCCACTCCTCGTCATCCAGTATTTTGCACAAAACCAGGCTTGGCTAGTGAGCTCTGCTGCAGATGGAGAAATGTAGGCACAACAAAGGACATGAATAGGCTTTTCACAAAGGAAGACAAATAAATCACCAATAATTCTGTACCAATTAAAATGAAAAACTACACCTGCCAGAAATCAAATTGGGAAAGTTTTGTTTTATTTTTAAAATATTATTTAGTGTAGAGGAGGCAGGTAGACAGGTAGTCTCATATATAGTTAATAGGTATATAAAATGGTCAGCATTTCTGGAGGCCATGTTAGTACTATTTATCCAAATAGTAGAAACATGACGATCTTTAACTCAGCAACTTCACTTTGAGAAGTTAGCTCAAATATACAAAGCTATATCTGCCAAAAACTCTCCTCACAATATCGTTTTTAATGGTGCAAAATCAGATATCACCTACAACACACACAGTAAAAAGGAGATTATAAAATAATTCTGTATGAATTCAGGATTACAAAAGAGATGGTTGCAGATAAAGCTATAGATAAAGGAATGGGGAGAGAAATCTACCAAAACGTTAATAGTGGTAATCTCTGGGTTCTGGAATTCTGAGTGATTGTTATTTTATTATTTCATTCTCTACATTTTCTGTCTCTACAATGTACATGCATTACTTTGGATATCAGATATAAACTTGTTAAAAACAAATAAAAGGACATGTACAGCACTAGTCCAGTTTCTTTCGTGATTTCAGTATGACTCAGGAAATGCAGCTAAACTTCTTGCTTAGTTTTCATATCTGCTCAGTGGAGAATTTGTGAGGCCAAGTGTCTAAAGTGCAGAACAGAGCCCCAGTGTACTTCTAGAGAATGATTTGCCATGAGGTCAGGGAAAGTGAACAGCTTGCATAGACGCCTTCCCCGACCCTCACTTCCCCATCTGGAAGCAGGGCCAGCAAAAAGGTACATGTTTCCCAGTGGACTGTACCCTACACATTCTTGCCCACCTGGGGTGCTGGGGACACTGAGCTGCTCATCGTTATACTTGAACTGAGGGAGGGGTGCACTTAAGGGAGAGCCAGGACAGCTGGTGTAAGCACATCACTTGTAACATTCCTCTTATGGCTATGACATTGAATCTGCCCTGAGTCTCTTCATGTTCTAGCCGACATTAGATAAGGCAGGCTGGTCCTGTAAGTGGTCTCCATGCCCCCATGATGTTTTCATCAACAGTCCCCAGAATGATATTTTAAAGTCATAGTCACTGTAAATATGTTATGTAACCTAGTAGGCATTTATCTAGAGCCAGGATCCCTATGTGTAAGGCGTAAATTTGAGTCAGAGACAAAGCTTTGCCTCAGTCATGCCACCAAGAGATGGATCATTTCACCTTGCCTTCAAAGCAGAAAGGGGAGAATTAAGAATAACCTCTCTTTAAGGGAAACTAGAGAGTTCTCTCTGTATAGATGAGCTATAGAATTATATACCTGAAACCTGTATAATTTTATTAACCTCTGCCATCCCAATACATTCGGTAGATAAAAAAAAAAAGACTCATGGATTCAGCCTCTTTAAGTGAGCACAGGTCATCCCTCAAATGTGCAAGTTACCCCACGAAGATGGGGGTGAAATGGACACCCTTATAATTCTGAGGGGGTGGGGGCTGCAATGGCTATGAAATTTTTCTGGGCAGGGTCTTTCCAGCGGGCAACTTGTCAACCTATATAAAAAAAACCTAAAATCACTCATACCATTTGCCACAGGAAATACTCTTCTGAGAACTTATTTTGAGAAACAGTTTTTTAAATGTGCAAACACTATGTAAGAATGTTCACTGCAGTGTTATTTACAATAGTGAAAAACTGAGAAAAAGTCCAGTAATTAGAATTAAATAAATCATAGCATAATCATCTAATAGGTTACCATTATTCAGTCTATACTTGTTAGGTATTTCAATAACGTGTAAAGATAATAAAGTTCATTATATAAAGTTAAGTGAAAAATATATACTATAAACCCAATGATGATATATATTCTATACACAGACAACACATAGTTGTGTATATATGTGTATCCCCACTTTTTGAAAGTTTGTATCATGACACTTTGCTTTTACAAAAGACCTACTATAGTACCTGTTTTCAATAACCCGAAGATATCCAAAGAGGATTTTCACTTTTACAAAAACAGGTGAAAAGCACAAATAGCTTTCAGCTTTTGTTTTGCAACAGCTGTTCTTGAGACAGCACCCACCCAGAGCAGAGAGAGTGGCCATGCCAGCTCCTTCCATGGGAACTACACTCAGCATCAAGCGCCGTAGCTTTGAACTGTGTCTGTGAGCATCTGTGCTTTATCTCGATTTATTTTGTGCATCTGTTAGCAAGATGTGCCCCAAGCACCAGAAAAGCCTAAGAAAGCTCATAAAAGTGTTTATACTGAGCTTAAAACTGGACGTTATTAAGCATATTTGGTATGATTTGATAGGTTATTTTTGGGGTCTGGGAATGCTCAAAATTTTTTCCATATAAATAAATTAATGATAGTTGTTTCTTCACTTTATGCCATTTTGGCTTACAAAAGTTTTCATAAGAACTCTCTACTTTCAGATAGTAGGGGAAATCTGTATATACATGTAAACACACACGCATGTATGTGTGTGTGTGTATACCACTCTCATATATATATATATATCACATACACATATATAACATACATACACACATATATCACACATACATATATACACACAGATAGATAGAGATTTTCAAGCCTTACTGGATTACCTTCCTTCCATATACTATAACTCTATTCTCCATCTTGTATGACCACAAGAAGTTCAATAATCTCTCCAGATATTTCTGAACATCTCCAACAGCGTTTACAGATTCACTACTCCACACTGGTTAGCAGTGGTCTCCTTACACTCAGCAGGCCTGCTCCAGCACCCTGCCAGCTCCTAATGGCTTTTCCAGCTGACTGTCACTCTTTAATATCTACCTTACATGAAACGTGAAAACTTTCTATTTCCCAAGAAGCAGCTAACATAAGGATGCAATTTTAGTAAACTTTATGAAGCCTTAAGGATTACATAAGAAATTCACAGTGCAGAAAAAGGAAACTTAAAGGTAGGTATTGACATCACTTCCCCTAAAGCTCCCCCTCCCTGCTCTTCCCAGGAGCTCCCACGTGGCAGGCCTCTCCTTAGCTCTCGGATGACCATGGTGGTGCTGGAGCCTGTCCCACCCTCCTGGATGGGAGTCTCCTCTCATACTCTTGATCCAAGTCCTGGGGCCCCAACTTCTTATTTCTGACCCTCAGTAGAAGAAGCAAGATGTTGAAATAACCTGGGCAGAGGTATACCTGTCCCCAGTGAAAACGGCTGCTTGCATTATTAAACAGAAACCTCAGCATCTCCATCTAAAACATCTGTACATGGTTTCCTCCACCAGTTCAGGATGTCCCCAAGAACAACTGGTTGACGCGTCTTTTGGATCCTCAAGACCATAAAATGTTGTCACTAAAAACAAAGTCCACCTTCCATCCTTAGAGCATTCAAGAAAAAATTTAAAAATTTGGGGATTAAAAAAAATAAAAATAATAAATAAATAAATAAATAAATAAATAAATAAAAATTTGGGGATTCAGTTAACGTAAGGTGACCAGATTTTAACATTGGTAAAGCAGGACACCATTGACGGGGGGGGGGGGGTCTTTTTATTATTATTATTATTACTTAAAATATTAAAAAGAGTAGTACATATGTCTCTTTCCAAAAATCGGGGCTTTTTTAAAACGCCGCGGGACGCAGAACAAATTGCTAAAAATCGGGACTATCCCACGAAAAGCGGGATGTCTGGTCACCTTAAATTAATGACACCTGATAACAAGTAGTAAATAAGTTCACACTGTTACCAGGGGCTATACTAAACACTGAACCTACATATTACCACATTAATCTTTATGAAACTCCTCTATGGTAAGTGCTATCAATAACATTTCATATGAGTAGGAAAATTTAGACAGAGAGCAGTTAAATAATCTGTCCAAAGTCATAGTGCCAGAAAGTGGTGAAGCGAGGCTATAGCCAGCTATTCTCATTCTAGAAACTTAACCACTCTTAGCTACTACATTATACTGCTTCTCAGGATGAGAGGAAGGAAAAAAATGGGCAGTAAAGGAAAGAAGGAAGTATGCAAACTGGTGACTTGATTTTTGACGGGTTGGGGAATATTTTTCAAATTGCCTAAAAGGTCATTGGAGATGGGGAAAGGCTATGCTCCATAAATTTTATCAAGTACCCTGGCTCCTTCAATCTAGCTCAAGGATTCTCTAAGGCCTTAGTAAAAGGAAGAGAGAGAAGATAGAGGGGTGCAGAGTAGGTTTTTTTTTTTTTAATTGGTCAGGCTTAGAAGTAGTTTGCATCACTTCTGCCCACAGTCCACTGACCATAACTCATCACATGACCCTATGGAACTGCAAAGGATGCTGGGAAATGTAATCTAGTTGTATGACCAGAAAGAAGAGAAAATGTGTAGATGACCATCTATTTAGTCTCTATCACAACATACAAGTTTTGAACTGTGGAGTTCATGGTCTATTTACTATGTTCATGTAAAAGCTAAAAAAGCTGATTTGTAGAGGCAAGAATGAAGCAGATATCCACAGAGAAGCAAAGATGAGAGAGAGAATTATGTGGTTTCTTTTTTTCAACTTTGTGGCACCACTTTTTTTTGTTTGTTTTGCTATGTTTTTGTATATATAATTTTTGTAATAACAGATTTATTGTTACACTTCTCGTCATAAAATGCAACCTTTTAAAGTAAATACTATTTTAGTATATTCAGAGTAGTACAACCATCATCACTATCTTATTCAAAAATTTTTTAATCTCTGCCAGAAGAAATTCCAGGCCCATTAGCTGTCGTTGTTTATTCCTCATTCTGCCTAGCCCCTATCAACCACTAATCTACTTTCTGTGTTTATGGATTTGTGTATTTCAGACATTTCATATAAATTAGACAATACATAACCTTTTTTCTAGATTCTTCCACTTATTCTTTCACTTATTCAAGGTTTATCCATTTGTAGTATGTATCATAACTTCATTTCTTTTATGACCAAATAGTATTCTATTGTATGGATATACTGATTTGTTTATCCATTCATCAGTTAATGGACATTTGAGTTGTTTCCACTCTTTAGCTATTATGAAGAATGCTTCTTTGGTGTAAAGTATTCATGTGCACATATGTTTTCATAGGAATGGAATTGCTGGGTCATACGGTACATATGGTAATAACTATGATTAACATTTTGAGGAACTGATACTAGTTTTTAAGAATCCTGGCTGCCCTTGAGCTATTTTAGCATCCTTCACATATTTACATGAATTTCTTTGTGTTTTTTTTTCCCCTTCTTTCTTAATTAACTTGAATTGGCTTCAATAATATTATTTGCAACCTCAAGAAGGTTAACAAAGTCAACCTACTACTGTTGCTTCTGGTTTAGACTTTCCTTATTCCTCAGCCTCCTTTATTCTGGCTCTGTTTGCCTATTTGATAATGCTTTACATTGGCTTTTTACTGGTTATAAGTATCAGGCATTCATTGCAGTTAGCTCAAATATAAGAACTTTAAGACACGCGATAAGATAATGGAAGCTTTCAGAAACCAAGAACAGGAACCATAAGGGGCTGACTTCTGAGAAACTAGGACTAAAAGCTAGTCCTCAATTTCAGATGGCTATACAGACCTCACCAGTAGAAATTCATGGTGTGCATGGTATTTCAACATTATAAATAAAGTTCAATCAGACTCCCTTCTGTTCTGATACTAGCTGGTAACTTCTCTCTTTGTTCTCATGCCACCTCTCTAAGAGAGGGACTCTGATTGGCTCAGCATATCTTTTTTTGTTGTTAATCCTCCATTGATCTTTTAGAGCGAGTGGAAGAGAGAGGGAAAGATAGAGAGAAACATTGATGTGAGAGAATCACATTGATTGGTTGCCTCCTGCACATACCGGCCAGGGCCCTGGGCCAGGGAGGAGCCTGCAACCAAGGTATGTGCCCTTGACGGTAATCTAACTCGGGACCCTTCGGTCTGCAGGCCAAGATTCTATCCCTAAGCCAAAGCAGCTAGAGTGGCTCTGCATATCTTTTCAAACTCGGCTATAAGTCATGGGAACCTAATAAATCTATGGACTGGACATCCCTTGAGGAGTCCCAGATTGGAGAGGGTGCAGGCTGGGCTGAGGGACATCCCCCGCCCCCAGTGCACGAATTTTGTGCACTGAACCTCTATATAAGAATAAACTCTGTGTTTCATAAACTCACAACTGTAAACCAATTCCCCCCCCAACACACACACCCTGTAGTTCCTTATATTCAATCTCCAGCTTCATGTATTATAATTAAGGGTATGATAAGCCCAGGGTTCCATTCCAATCCAGTCAACTCCTTGCTCAACTACCTCCCTGTGAGAGGAGTTAGACTAAACATGTGGTACAGATGTGGTTTGAAGAGTAAATGAAAGAGTAAAGGAATTCCTGAGAAGACTCTATTTCCTGTTCCCATCATAGCCCTCTCCCCAG
>PVJC01029974.1:0-21508 GCA_004026665.1 Murina feae | reverse complement strand
GCACACCTTGAGGGCCCCTGTCAAGTCCCACTGGGTGGGGAGCAGAGCCTCAGGTCCCCTGGCCTGGGGCCAGGGAAGAGGGTGCAGGCTGAGTTCCTCTGGCCTGGTGCCAGGGAAGGGGGAGCAGCCTGAGGTCTCCTGTCAAGCCCTGTGGGTGGAAGGCATGACTTGAGATCCCCTGTCAAGCCCCATGCAGGAGGTGGGTGGGCGCACAGCCTCAAGTCCCTGCTGATTGCTCCTTAAGGCTTGTTATGGGAACTTAGCCTCAGCTGTGGGTGCAAATTGACTGAAGTGATGCTCAATTTGCATATTCCCTCTTTATTATATAGGATAATTATCATAGAGTATTCTCCAAAGGTTGCCCTCTGGTGCATAGAAGAGAGCATGGCCTTCAGGAAGTGCTAGGGCAACAGGAGGACACTGGCATTTGAACAATGGATACAGAGTGCAGATGTTGGATAGGAGACTTCAAAAGGAAGAGGGCATAAACTCTGAGCAGAAACTGCATTTGATACACTTCAGCCTTGAGGCAGACTTTCAGGGATGTTCAATGACCTAGTGAAGGAAGCTAAATCTTCTTTACCAGCTGCTTTTTGAGTGGTACCACAAAGTCTACTCAGGTGAATGACAGTTTTGCTCCTCATCTGGTTATACAGTAGAAAAACTATATGAAGGAAGGAATTAGGAGGACCTATAAGAAACAGCACAGATCATTGAGTCTAACAATCCTTTTAAGATAAGGGAGTGAGATCATGAGAGGTTAAACTACTTGTTCAAGGTCACAGAGGCAGCTACTTGGGCTTTATCATCATTCTGTTTTGGAGATTTAACATAAGTATTAATTTTTCTAAGAAGCAATTGTACTGTTAGTTAAATGCCTTGTGGGTGCTTATAATAATTATTCAATGAATATTGAATGATGCTTACCTGAATGGAATTCTGTTCTCATGTAAATGGGATTTCACATTGATTATATCAACTGCATTCACAAAAAAATGGACTTCTTTTGCTTTTACAATAAAGTCAGCTGTTACTGGCTGCCACAGAACAATCTGCAGTTTTAAGTGGAAAAATTGATAAAACAAAATGGTTGTTCATATTATTCTCATCTGCAGCTAATGTCATAAAAGTGTGTCTATAAGAAGAATCTAATCTAATAAAAGAATAATATGCAAATGAACCTCACTCTGTTACACCTAAGCCATGCCCACCAGCCAAGCCATGCCCACCAGCCAATCAGAGCGACGGTATGCTAATTAACCCAGCCAAGATGGCGCTGGCAGCCACGGAGATAGAGCAAACAGGAGGTCAGTGATGGAGGAAACTGCCTGTCTAGGCCAGCTGTGGCCTCCGCTCAAGGAAACAAAGTTTCAGTTATAGAAGCTATGGAGCTGAAGCAAACAGGAGGCTTCATTGCCTGCATAGGTAGGCTGTGGCCTCTGCTCAAGGCAACAAAGTTTCAATTATAGAAGATAAATAAACTCCAGAAACCTGCTTCTAGCCAGCCTCACTGGGATGTTGGCTCAATGGGAGCTGTGGGCAGCCTGAAAACGGCCCTCATCCCCTCATCCAGACTGGCCAGGCACCCCAGTAGGGAAAAGAACCCTGAAGGGGATGTGGCCAGCCTGAAAATGGCCCTCAGCCCCTCACACAGGCTGGCCACACCCCAATGGGGTGAGGGTCCCCACTGGGGGGCTTGGCCAGCCTACAAACAGCCATCAGCCCTTCACACAGGCTGGCCATGCATGCCAGCAGGTGGACATTCCCCGAGGGGTTCCAGACTGTGAGAGGGCACAGGTGGGCTGAGGGAACCCCCGAGTGCACAAATTTTTGTGCACTGGGCCCCTAGTGCTATATAATAAAAGCCTAATATGCAAATTGACTGAATGGCAGAGCAACCCATGGAACAACTAGTTGCATACTGACCACCAGGGGGCAGACGCTTAATGCAGAAGCTGCCCCCAGCCCGCAGGCCCCAGGCCAGCCAATGCAGGTGCCAGCAGGCCGGTGAAGGGGGGTGGATCTTGCCGGGGAGTGGGCTGGTGGGGTGTGGGGCTGGCTGGCAAGCAGGCTGGTGCCGCCCCAATTGCCCCACCATTCACCTCCTGCAGAGGAAGGCAACTGGCAGTGGTAGCAGGGGGGCGAGGCCGGCAAGCAGGCGCGCCAGGCTGGCCAAGGTGGGTGCCATTGAGGGCCCCTTGATTGCCCCACCAGTTGCCCCACAGATTGGCCCTGATCACTGGGTATGCCTAGGGACCCTACCCATGCACAAATTTTGTGCATCAGGCCTCTAGTGAAAATATACTTCCTGTCCACTGGTCCTCATTCATACACACGGAATTATAAACTTTTATTTTGTGTGGAGCTTGTTTTATTTTTCTCTGCAATTTCAGTTGCTAAAGAGGGCCTGGAACATGGTAGGTACTCAATAAATATTTGATGAAATAATGAATGAAGGCATGAATGAATATACTTAAGGTCCAACTGTATAAAACTGGATGTGTATGTCAGATGCTTGGAAGAGAAATAAAATTTTGTACAGAAAGTAAATGGTGATTTTCTTTAATAAAAAAAATCTATATTCTTGATGTTATCATTATGTCTGTGTTCCCATTCTTTAATCTAATTATGGTCAATATCTTCCAAAATTATTCACATTTTTTCCCTATTTCACTGCACTTTTTAAAAGCACTTTCACACTCATTTCCTGTGATCATTATAGTCATAGTTTGATAGAGACCCAGCAAGTGTCATTCTTTTCACTATTTAGGTGGAGAAATTAAGGCTCATACACACACTTAGGAGTGGCAGACCAAGAACTAAATTCTAAATCTCGGATGCTTCTTTGGGTGGTATTTCTCTGTCCACAAAGTGTTGGCTGTGAAAATTCACTGCTCAGCTCTTCTATTGGGAGAAATATAGTTGACTGACCTCGCCGGCTGTTTCTGCTCTTGATCCACCAGAGACTGAGATCATGCTCTCCAGGACTGCAGACAGCCAGGGATCAACATTATGATTATATTAATGCAGGTCCAAAAAAAAAGTGCAGGTCTATTCCTGCTAGATTGGAGTTTCTTCTTACATGTGACTTTGGCTTAAGGATGCATCGCTGGTCCCGCCAGACCTACATAGGAACTGCCCTTCAGTCTAGGGACTCTTCATGCACAATCTTCCTTTCTGTACAGGTGTCAGAGCTGCATTATGGTCTAAGGGTGCTCCAAGTCACTCCAGCTTCTCCTTCTTCATGATTCACATGCCTTTCTCTTGAAACTTTAATCTGGTCTAACTGACAAACATGGAGTCATCAATATTTTACCATGCTATTTTGTAACTCTTATCAGGCATTCTGGGGAGATGGGTCCCAGGCATGAAAATGTTAGTAAATTTTCCCTTGTCTTTTTGATGTTAGTTTCTTAGTTAAAAACCATTGTTTTATAAGCAAAGTCCTATTGAACTTCTTTTATCATAGTATCTTTATAAGTACACACTTTCAATCCCAAGATATTATTATGTGGTTAGCTAAAAAGCCAATAGTACAAATAAAGAAGGCTTAATTTTGGGAACCAGCAAAATCATGTGATTATGGGAAGGGGAAAAAGGGCATAAGAAGAGGGGTTTATACATATAGGAGAGAGCATGGCACACAATACTTCCACAAAATGAAATAATCTACATTAATAAAAGAGAAACATGCAAATTGACCATCCCTCCACTAGGCCCACCAGCCAGTCAGAGATAGTATGCAAATTAACCCCCAAAATATGGTGGTTAATTTGCATACAAAGGTACAGAGCAAAGACTGAGGACAGCATAGAAGGAAGCCAAGTGCTGCAGAAGGGAGCGAAGCAGTGGAGAAGGGGGGGAGCTGAGGCAGCGGAGATGGGAGCAGAGCAGAGGCAGCAGAGACAGGAGGAAGTGAGGCAGTGAAGAAGGGAGCGAAGCCAGCCAAGGATTCTCTGCTTCTCTCTGGCCACAGGAAGCCCTATTCTTGCAGGAATAGGCCCAAGGAAGCCCTATTCATGCAGTAATCTTCCTGCAACAGGTCTCTAGTCCTACACAATAAAAGCCTAATATGCAAATCGACCGAACAGGGGAACAATCAGTGGAATGACCAGTCGCTATCATGTACACTGACTACCAGGGGCATGTGCTCAATGCAGGAGCTGCCCCCAGCCCATAGGCCTCAGGTTACCAAGGCAGGTGCCAGCAGGGGCCCCTCAATCACCCCATGGGTCACCCTCCAGAGGAAGGTGACTGGTGGTGGTGGCAGGGTGGGGTGGGGGCAGTGAGTGAATGGCATCAGGCTGGCCAAGGCAGGTGCCAGTGGGGGGCCCCCTGATCACCCCACTGGTCACCCCACAGATTGGCCCTGATTGCTGGCCAGGCCTAGGAACCCTATCCATGCATGAATTTTATGCATTAGGCCTCCAGTCTATATATATAAAAGCCTAAGCAACCAAAGACCAGAACAACCAGGTTGATCAGTCACTATGACATGCACTGACCATCAGGGGGCAGATGCCAATTGCAGGAACTGTCTCCTGGTGGTCAGTGTGCTCCCACAGCTTCTCCCCCTAGCTGGCCAACCTCTCACGGCACCTCCCCCTGGCCACCCAACCTCCCGTGGACCCTTCCCCCAAGCCGGCCGGCCAACCTCCTGTGGACCCTCACTGCCCCCCCCCTCTAAGCTGGCCAACCTCCCACAGCCTCTCTCCCTGGTCAGCTGCCCCCCTGATAGGACTTGATTGCCAGCCAGGCCGAGGGACCACACCCATGCATGAATTCATGCACTGGGCCTCTAGTTTACAAATAAAAAGGGAAAAATTACCTCATATGTTGTAGTAAGATTCTGCAGAATTTGAACTTGCCTAGAGGTTCTAGGAAGAGCAGATAAAACCTGGCCACTGGGGAAAAATAAAACAGAATTTTGATGTTAAATAAAAAGTAAAAATTAAATAAATTATACTATTAGGGGCTTTGAGATAATTATAAAAAGGAAACAAACTTTAAATGTTAGAAGACAAGAGGATCTTGCTACAGACTATGTGGTGTTAAAAAGAGAACATACACTTGCTCATTCTTTCTGCTCCTATGCAATTGCAAAGTCAACAACTCTCTCAAATGGGAGTCAGTTTGCAGAATGCTCTCTCTTTTCTGTGTGTGTGTGTGTGTGTGTGTTGATCTTAAATATTAAATACTTGGTGCATAGGGAATATTTATGACAACACTAGCTTATCCTATTTAATAAAAGGCTAATATGCAAATTGTCCCCTTGGGAGTTTGACCGGGAGAACAGGAGTTCAATCACTCACTGTGATGTGTGCTGACTACCAGGGGCAGCATGGAACATGGCGGTCGAACAGTGATGATGGTGGGACACTGAGGGAGTGAGGGAAGGAAGAGGCGGGGAGGCCAGGAGGTAGGGAACCTGATTGGCTCTGAGCATCAGGTAGGCCTAGAGGGCCCTACCCGTGTACAAATTTTGTGCACCGGTCCTCTATTTACATAATAAAATTAATGCCTGTGAAGCCATTACCCCACTTAAGTAAGGTGACCAGACGTCCCGCTTTTGGCGGGACAGTCCCGATTTTTAAGTTTGTCCCGCGTCCTGCAGCATTTTAAAAAAGTCCCGATTACTCTTTGCAATATTTTAAGTAATAATAAAAAAGTGAAAGAAAAAAAAGAGAAAAAAAGCCGCCCCGCCCCCCAATGGTGTACCGCTTTAAGTCTGGTCACCTTACACTCAAGAAATCCAACTTTATTGGTGTCCTTGAAGTTCCCACCCCTGCTCCCCAGGCACATCCCCAACAGTATCCACTGCCCTAAATTTTCATTTTGCTTATTCCCTTGCTTTTCTTCATAGAATGGATTCTTAAACACATGTATGGATTCTTGTATGTGTGGATTCTCAAAATACCCTTACATTTGCTTGATTTAACTATATAAAATGGTACACAATATGTCTTCTATATCTTGATTTTTCACTCAACATTGTATTTTCAAGATTACTATTTGTGTTGAAGTACCTAATCATAATTTATTCATAATTATAAGAATTTGTGTACAAGTGGAATTGCTATTTCTTCAGGGTAGGCACAATTTGAATTTTGTGAGAAAATTATTCCTCAAACTTTCTTGTTTCCATTTGTATTCTCACAAGTAGTGGAAAGGATTTCCCATAGCTCCTCCTCCTTGCTAACATTGATGCTGGTGGGGCACTGAGGGAGTGAGGGAAGGAGGAGGAGACCTTTTTTAGTCTAATGGTTGTGAAATGGAATCTTCTTGTGATTTTAATTTTAACTTTCTGACTTACCAATGAAGTATAGTTATTTCCAGTAGATTATTCTTTGTGGCAGTAGGCCAGTATGATTTCTTCCAATAGTCTAAATACTATCCTCATTTAATATATTTTTTCTTTTTGTATCTCTGATTGGGTGTTTGTTTCTTATTTGTGTTCCAAATTGCTGATTTAATTATCTGCTACATCCAACCTATAGCTTATTCCTTCCACTGTTTTCTTTATTTTAGATATTGTGTTCTTCATTTCTAACTAGTCTTTTCTACATGGTTTCTATGGTCTTTTTCATGCTGTTGAGTATTGTTGTCACTTTGAACTCTATATTTGATAAATTTCTTGCCTCCATTTCATTTATTTATTTATTTTTCCTCTGGCGCTTTCTCCTCTTCTTTCATTTGGGGTATATTTCTTTGTCTTTTCAATTTTGACTGCCATTTTGTTTCTATGTAATAGGTAGATCTGCACTGACTCCCAGCCTTTGTGTGATAGCCTTATATGGTTAAGTGTCCTTTGAGGTCCAGTGGTGCAGTCTCTTTGATCTCCTGAGCAAGGTGCTCCAGAAATGTGCCTTGTGTGGGTTATGTGGGCCTTCCTGTTGTGATTGAGTCTCATTGCTATTGGCCCATTTGTGTGTCAAATTGACCTTCATGCTGACTGTGGTGCTCAACCCCAATCACGGCATCCATGCTGCTGTGTAGGTACTGACCACACAAAGCGGAATTCAGCTCAGCAGTGTTTGGTGCTTGTCAAGATCTCCAATTGAATATGCTGCTTGTGAAGCTTATTGGATACTGTTCTGATGTTGTCTGAAGCTGGCCACAGGTGTGTTGATTCTGGCCCTTTGGGGAGGAACTCTGGTGCCGGCCACAGTCAGATACTGTCTATGACAGGCCCCCAGCAACTTGTTTGGAGCTACAAGTTTTCCAGTTTGTGGTTGCCTCTGCTGGGTCTGAGTGCTCCCAGAGAGGACCAACCTGTGCAACAGACTGTTTTTTTTTTTTTTTCACTAGCACTGGACCCAGGGTCAGGTCAGTAAAAATCCCAAGACACCCTAATATCTTCCTTTGCCTGCCAGCTGCCTGTTAGTCTCAGTCATTGAAAGAGCCTCTGGTGGTACTTGAGTTGCCTGAGGTAGTTCACAGTGAGTCACCAGGTAGGGGTGAGTAGTGTTCACCAGACTGAAAGAGATTCAAATTCAGTTTCAGTTCTGGACTAAGGCCACTCATCAAATGTCCCAGGTATACCAAGTCTAGCTGCCACCTGCTGGGTGCTCTCATACCTATGTGTTGGGGTGGGGGTCTCAGGGAGTCATCAGAGTGAGGCCAGCAGAGTTTTTAGGCCCCAAAAGACCAAGATTTGGTGATGTGAAGGCAGGGCTCTACTCTGGTTGAGCTTGCAAGGGAATAATGGTCCCTGTCCTAGAGCTGCTCTACTCAGTCTGTCTCAGATTCTGTTGAGAGGAGCCCAAGCTCAGCAGGGTGGGGCCTCCAGGAGTTGGGAGGATGAGGCTAGTGAAGGGGAGGTGCTGGTCAAGCTTCAGAGAAAGTGGGAGTTGTGTTCCTCACCAGAGATCCACACAACTCATTCTATTCCCAGATTTTGTCCAGCCTTCAGCAGGGTGGAGCCACCAGAAATTGGGTAAGTGGGTTTGCTAGGAGCCCAGAGGGTGGGGCTAGCAAATCACCCATGAGGTAGAAATGCTAGTCAGGTTCACAGGAAAGTGGAGAAAATGGCTCCTGCCCCAATACCACACAACTCAGCTACTGATACCCCTTGAGTCTGCCCAAACCTCTACACCCCATCCAAGGCTGACTCCTCAGCAGAGCATAAGCTCTGTAGGGTGCAGCGTGAGGGAGTCCAGAGGGTGAGGCTATTGCTTTCCCGCAGGCTGATGGCCTATGTAGGGGAGTGCTCCACCCAAGAGAGATGGCATCTGTGGTATGGGAGAAGGACTCAGCACAAGGGTCCTGGAAGCTGCCCTTTCAGCTATTTCCCCAGAGCCACAAACCCCAGTCTCTGCTCACACAACTCTAGTCCATTCTGCTCTCCCTTGGGTGGAGCTCAGGTGAATGAAAAAATTTTGTGTGTTGGCCCTTTAAGAATTGCCTGTGTCTTTAGTGGACTCTTGTCTCTCCCTGGTGGACAGAAACCCTGCTGATTAAAAAAAAATTTTTTTATTGATTTTCCACAGAGAGGAAAGGAGAGGGATAGAGAGCTAGAAACATCAATGAGAGAGAAACATCTATCAGCCGCCTCCTGCACACTCCCCACTGGGGATGTCCTCACAACCAAGGTACATGCCCGGACTGGAATTGAACCTGGGACCCTTCAGCCCGCAGGCCGACGCTCTATCCACTGAGCTAAACCGGTCAGGGCCCCTGCTGATTTTTATAGCCAAATGTTATGTGGGTGCTTCTTTATGGCTCTGGGCTGGGGAGCCTAGCTTGGGTTTGAGACCCCACACTTCTCAGGGGAATCCCCCCACAGCTGAGACATCCCTCCAGAACCTCTGCTACCCATGGGAGCAGGGCCAGTCCTTTTCTCATCTTTACCCTTTCTACAAGTCTAGATGTGGCTTTCTCTGTAAATCCCTGGTTATAAGATTTCTCTCCAGGTCCTCACTAGGTAACTCAGTTGGTTAAAGTGTTGTCCTGATATGCTGAGGTTGCGGGTTTGATCCCTGTTAAGGGCACATATAAGAATCAACCAATGAATGCATAAGTAAGTGGAATAACAAATGGATGTTTATCTTTTTCCCCTCTCCTCTCTCTCCCTTTCCAAAAAAACAACAACAACAAAAAAAAAAAAAAACAGAAAGAAATTTCTTTTCAGTTGGTTATTCAGAATGATTGGTCTATAATTTAGTTGTAATTCCAGTTTGGTCCTAGGAAGAGGTGAGTGTACCTTTCACCTATTTCACCACTATCGTGGATCTCCCTTTTTAATTCCTCCTTTCCCCTCTCCCTACTTTCTTTTTTTAAAAAAATCTTTATTGTTCAGATTATTACAGATGTTCCTTTTCCCCCCCCATAACTCCCCTCCACCTGGTTCCCTTGCCACCCTGTGCCCTTACCCCCACCACTGTAATCATCCATAGATGTAAGATTTTTGTCTAGTCTCTTCCCATACCCCTCACACCTTTCCCCGCTTGAGATTTGTCAGTCCATTTCCCTTCTATGCCCTTACTTCTATTCTATCCACCAGTTTATTCTGTTCATCAGATATTTCTTTTGACTTGTTATAGTCACTGGTTGATAGATATGTATTTGTTGTCACTTTGTTGTTTATATTTTTTATTTTTACCTTTTTCTTCTTCTTTCTCTTCTTAATGAATGCCCTTCAGCATTTCAAGTAATCCTGGTTTGGTGGTGATGAACTCCTTTAGCTTTTTCTTGTTTGTGAAGCTCTTTATCTGACCATCAATTTTACATGATAGCTTTGCTGGACAGAGTAATCTTGGTTGTAGGTTCTTGCTATTCATCACTTTGAATATTTCTTGCCACTCCCTTCTGGCCTGCATGGTTTCTTTTGAGAAATCAGCTGACAGTCGTATGGGTACTACCTTGTAGGTAACTGTTTTTCTCTTTGTCTTTTGCCCTTGGAATTTTAATTATGATGTGTCTTGGTGTGGTCCTCCTTGGATTCCTTTTATTTAGGATTTTCTATGCTTCCTAGACTTGTAAGTCTATTTCTTTCACCAGGTAGGGGAAGTTTTCTGCCATTATTCTTCAAATAAGTTTTCAATATCTTGCTCTCTCTCTTCTTCTAGTACCCCTATAATTCTGATGTTGGTATGGTTAAAGTTATCCCAGATGCTCCTTACACTATCTTTACACTTCTGGATTCTTTTTTTCTTTTTTCTTTTCCATTTGGGTGCTTTCTGCTTTTTCATTTTTTTAAATCTTTAACTTGATTCTTGCAAACCTCTAGTCTGCTTTTGGATCTCTGTATAATATTCTTTATTTCAGGCAGTGTATGCTTAATTTCTAGTTGGTCCTTTTTCATATCCTTGAGGGTCTCACTAGATTTATTGAGGGTCTCACTATATTGGCGATTTCTAGAAAATTCTTGAAAAACCTTAAAACCGTGGTTCTGAACTCTATATCCAGTCATTTGCTTTCCTCCATTTCTGTCATTTGTGATCTGTTTCGTTGTCTCCACATTTTGGCTGCTTCCCTGCGTTGATAGAGTGGTGTTTTCTGTCCCAGCTGCAGTCTGTTAAATTAGGCTGCAGGCAGACAGGCGCACAGCTTGGGTGGGGTTATAAATTGGGTGGGACGGGGTCTCAGAGTCACTGGGGTGGAGCAACCCGCGATGGCTACCCCTCAGCCAGCTCCGTGGCTTTTCCCCGTTTTGGCGTCTCCACACCCTGGCGTCTTTCCCCCCCCACCCCTCCGAGTCCCTGAGTTTCAGAGCTCCAATTCAGTGATCGCTGCAAACAGCTCTGCTAGAAGCCACTCATCTTCTGCCCTGTTGCCAGACTGCCCGCACCGAGTTCACTGCGACCCCAGAGTTTATAATCCCTTACAAGCTGCTGACCCAGGTGCCGCCACCACCATTGTTTCACACGCATCCGTACCTCTCAGTTTTGGCACCGAGAACTTCTACTTAGTCTCAATGCACTCCTTCTCTTGCCTTCTAGGTGTAAAGCTTCCACTCTCTTGGTTCTGGATGGCTGTTTAGCTTTATAGTTGTTTTTTTTAATGTGGATGTGGGAGGCTGTGCTTTTAGGTATATACCTTATGCTGCCATATTAGTTTTTTCTCTCTCCCTACTTTCTGATTCTAAATGAATAGCCTCACCTGACGGGCTATACTTAGGTGATCATAGCACAATGCAATTATTGGTTGTGTTTACCAGATACTTGCCAGTATTTTAGCTGTACCCTTTAAAAGCAAGTGAATATGGAGACTTCTTTGTTGTTGTTGCCTTTCTCCTAGGCATATGATACTTATGCCTTTAAAACTTTTTTTGTCTTAATTTCAGGGCATTTCACTGATGAGATTTATCTCAATACAACTACAAATCTGCCACTAAGAGATTGCCTGAATACAAAACATTATTAGGAAAATGATTATTACAAGAAAACAATAACAAAGAACCACTTAGAAAAAGCCACATCATTAGCTATTTCACGAAGAAATTATACTCCTGCCCTCAGAAATAATTCATCAAAGTCTGTCATCATGAATGAATTAGATTTCTCTTTTAGCTTCAGTAATTGGAAAAACAGCATGCAGAATTGTTTGGTACAAAAAAAAATATTTTCTCCCAGAAAGAAGAGTTTGTGTTTTTTTCTAGTGGCAATATGAGACTGAGAAATCACCGAGAAATCACTGAGAAATCATCAGCTTCTGCTCAGACAACTGCAGTTTCCCCTCCCCCAACACATAAAGACCATCACCATCAACACAAAGTATTGAATATTTTTTTATATTATTTGGCTAAAATATAGTCATTGTCTCATTTCTCTCTTTGAGAGCACAGGTCTCAGTCAGACTTCAAAGTATATGTTGAAGCAAAAAATAGTAAGTAAAGCCATGCATGAATGAGTGTTCTCATTTATTTCTTCACTACTTCTTCCTTTCTGTTTACTTTGTTTGCATAACATTTAGTCTCAGCACACTGTTATACGCTATTCATTCTGAAGGCACATGTTAAAACTTTTAGTATATCTCACCAAGGGGTAATCTTCTCAAGGAGTTTGGTGGATGACGTGATCAGATGGTTGCTGATAGGAGAGTCCACAAAGCCCTGTACCCAGCAGTGACAGTGCTCGTGCTGGGTGGACACTGAGGCCACTTTTGGACCTGCCATAGGTGAGGACCAGCTGACTAGACCTCCAGCTCTGGCCTCTCTCTCTACCCTGCATTCCAGACTGACTGTCTTCTCCACAAACTTGCAAATCTGATATTCTTTCAAATTGGTTCTTTTCATATGTTCTAGATTTTTTTTAGAGGCAATGGTGTGCAGTGAATAGAATGGAAATGAGGCTAAAGTGGGTTTGAATCCAAACTCTCCATTTACTGTTTGATTTGGGGCAAATGATTTTTTCTTCCTGAAGCTCAAATTTCTCCTCGGTAAAATGTCATCAGAGATTCCTAGACTGTAGGATTGCAGACATCTGAAGAGGTCGCACTTCTAAGTGCCTAGTTTGATGAATGGGACAACACGGGTGCTAAATAACCATGCATTTCCTCTTCCCCCTCTCTCAGTGAGAGTGTCACTGTCTACAGTACCAGGTTGGACATGTTGTATCAGTTTTCTTCCTTCCCTCTCCCTACCCTTAATTAAAGCCAATCACCAATTTATGGGATGTTAGAACTGGCAAGGACCTTAGAAATCATAGTCATCTGAGTTATTGATCAAACATGATTTTTCTAGCAATTTGACTCCTGTGTCACCTCAATAACAGTAATTATTTGGTGATGAAGTTTGTGCTTGACAATTGACAATCATATTGAGAAAAAAGAATCAACCAACTATAGTTAGTTCAGAGATGATGTGCAAACACAGTTTCAGGCTTACCAGTAAAACTCTGTTATTTAATGCTCTTTATAATGCAGAACATTTTTTTCTGGTATAATTTTCTCTGTCTCTTTTTTCTTTGCCAAACACTAACATGGGGAGAGGAATCTGTCTCAGAAGAAATTGGAGAAGAAAAGGACCATAGAAGCAAAACAAAGAATAAAATAATTCCAAAGAAAACAATATCAATAAAAAACCCTAAATATTAGCTAGTGAATAAATTACAATGTTACACATAGCCACAAACTACGAACTACTTTCACCTCATATTATATATGCCAGAGCATGTGTTCATTTGTGTTCTTTTAAGTGATTTATAGTAGAAAACCCCCAAGGAATCACTCTACTAAGCAAAATAAGAATTAGATATGTACATCTAGCTGTTCTTATAACACAACTATTCTTTCTTTTATATTCCATGCTTGAATACTCATGCACAACCTAACCTCCTATTTGATGCCTTGACCTTGTTCTCCCTTCTATGTTTCATGTACAAGAATAAAATAAATTATCTATACTTAATATATTTTACATGTAAAAATTACTTTTTATAAACATTTATTTTTCTTTAATCTCCATAGACACTGAATATACATATAATCCAGAATACCACTGATAATAAAACTGGAGCCAGATAAGAAAAAAGACAGGCTCTAGATCTAGTGAGATCCTTTTCTTGATATTTAACATCTGTAGGGGCAACATGGAAAGTTTCAGAAAGAGCTGACCTTCAAACTTTAACAATTGCTTCCCATTTCAGTGCGCCTAAGACATTCTATGGGGTATGCAAGTAGGAAAATGGCCAACCACCCTCCAGAATTCCATTAGGTTACCTTTGAAATGCGAAGACATGCTGTTCAAAAACGAGGACAGTGGCTACCAGGACTCCAAAGCTATAAAACTTCATCCCAACAATTCTTTGCAGAAAAACAAATTTCTCTGAAGAAAAGGGCTCTGATAACTGGTTACGTAAGAGCCTTCTTTAAACACTGGTTAAAATATAATGCTGTTTCCTCCCATTTCTGTAATCAGTCAACTTGGATTTCCACTCTCAGAAAGGAAGTATAATGAGAGTTGTTGTCCTTAGTTGAGACTGCCTACAAAATATTTAACTTCTCAGGGAAGATGAGGCCAAGAATAAACGGGTAGTAATGTAGCAGGAACATAAGAACATGTTGGGCTTATTGGAGAGCCATAGCCATAGAGTATTGACTAATGGATCATGAGCCAGGCAGAGGAAGGTCTCTTATGGAATACTAAAAAGGTTTTCCCTTGCCTCTGCCTTTTCAACATTTTTAACTTAGATAAAGACAGAAGGTGAGTTTCTCAAATTTGTGGCTAATAAAAAAATGAGAAGGAGAGATTATATGGAGGATTACAAAAACTTCATTCAGAAAGATTTTTTGGTGTCCATATGAAATGATAGGCTCACTTCTAAGAGGATAGGAATACTACAGTGTGGGAAGCTCTTTGGAGCAGCAACTAAATCAGATTGTTTCGAATCATGTTTATTTAGGGAAGACCATCTTATCTAATAGTCACCATCTAAATTAAGGTCCATGTAGTATAATCCCTGAACTTTCCCCCCCTTTTATAATGCCTTACTTAAGACTTGATTGCCAAACATCCACTACAAAGATGACTATCTCAAACAGGCAAATGTGTCTCACCAGATACAGAATTATCTAAAGACCTAGGCCACCTATGGAGTCTCCCTTGTTCTAGAAATCTTGGTTGATTGTAATAACTGACTATTTGGACTACTTGTTTTCTTTCTTTAAATCACTCTCATATTTTAAACTAGTGGATTGGTGCATGAAAATCGTGCACAGGAGAGTGTCCCTCAGCCCGGCCTGCACCTTCTCCAATATGGGACCCCTTGGGGATGTCAGGATCGGGCCTAAACCGGCAGTTGGACATCCCTCTCACAATCCGGGACTGTTGGCTACTTACCGCTCACCTGTCTGCCTACCTGATTGCCCTTAACCACTTCTGCCTGCTGGCCTGATTGAGGCCTAACTATTCCCCTGCCAGCCTGATCGCCCCCAATTGCCCTCCCCTGCTGGCCAGATCACTCACAACTGCCCTCCTCTGCCATGCCCCACCTTCTCTGCTGGGACTGGCATCCTCCTCACCATGGGACCTCCAGGACCCACCTTTGCTCTGCGTGTGGCCATCTTGTGGTGGCCATCTTGTGATGACATCACCTGTGAGGGCCACCGAGCTTTTATTAGTATAGAATTGCCAACTAAGAGTGGGCCTGAGAGTTCTGGTAAAGATGGTGGAATAGATAAGTGCTTTGCTCACCTTCCCTGACCACATCAAAATTATAATTGAATTCTAGAACAATCTATAGAATTATAAAATGATCTGAAGAACAGCTGGACAGAGGTACTATAACTTAAAAATATAAAGAAAAAGCCATGTTGAAACTGGTAGGAGGGACGCAGAGGCAAAATGGGCTGTCTTCATACCACTTGTGGTGGTTGAGAATCAGGAGAGATATATCAACTGCACAGGTCTCTCCTCATGAGGAAGGGGTCCAGTCTCACACTGGCCCCCAACCCAGAGCACCAGGGCTTCAAAAGGAACCCCACATCTGGCTATGAAAATCTGTGGAGAGTCCATCCATTCTGGTGAGAAGAAGGTGGCCAGAAACCCAGGTGTGCTTTTAAAAAGCCTGTGAGCAGATTTACTGGCTCACAGGCACTTGCATTGGGCTCTGGCAAAGAAACAATGGCTTGGGCTCCGGGGTAGAGTGCCAGAGATATTGAGGATGCAGGGAGAAACTGAGTTTTATGGATTCAGGGCCAGCTTTGGAGGGCCAGCTGCCATTGTCTCTCATTCCACAAACCTCACAGGTGGACACCACCTGTATTGAGCCCTCCTACCACATGACAAAATCTGCATCTGCATTAGTCTGGTGAACATCACCTGACTCTTTTGGACCACTCCCTGAGGCGCCACTCACCCAAGTTGTTCACCACTAGAGGCTCTTTAAGCAGGCCTCAATTCCCACTGTAGCTTTCTTAAAAATTATCAAAGGTCCACAGTCCCTGGACAGGTGGCAGCTGGCCTTGGTGTTCCCTATGCCTTCACTGAGTGGTCCCAGGCTTGGTACTGGCACCAAATCTGAATCTGCATTAAGAAAGTGAACGCCACTTGCTCCACTCTGGTCACTTTCTGAGATCCTGCCTCACCCAACTCCCATACCGCTCAAGGTACATTCACCAACTGAGACTTATGGATAGCCTGAAAGCAGCAGTAGGCCATGGGGTGCCCTCTGTTTTCTGCTGAGTGGCCCCAGGCTTAGTACTGGAAGAAGTTGGCCTTAGTTAGCAGAAATGCCTCCCCACCTGTCTCTAGGCTCAGTATAGGCAGCTACCAACAGTGGACGGCTTTGTAGCTCCTAACAGGTAGCCCTAGACCTGTCAAAGACAGGAGCTGACCTTGACCAGTACTGAAGTCTCTCCCAAGAGGTCCCATAACCAACCCACCCAGTGTCCCACTTCAGACCATAACAGAGCACCACCTAATTAGCTCCAAAAGCAGCATGCACAAAGGGTGGTCGTGGCAGGTACCAGAGCCCACTGGAGCAAATCCCACTTCATAGAGTCAGCTGCTACACAGCAGCTTGTATGCTGTGATTGTGGCCAATCTGCACAACCAGTTAGCCTGATGGTCAACTCCACCCACTAATGTTCCTACAGCAATCAAGGTTCAATTACTACAGGAAGGCACACACAACCCACACAAGGGACACTTCTAAAGCACGCAGCTCAGATGATCAGGGAGACTGTGCCAATGAGACACATAAGTCATCTACTACATACATAAGGTCATCCTGACAAGATTGGGAGATGTAGAAGATCTACCTAATACATAGAAGCAAACACAGAGGAGACAAAGAAATGTCCTAAATGAAAGAACAGGATAAAACTCCAGAAAAAGTACTAAATAAAATGAAGGCAAGCAATCTACCTGATAGAGTTCAAACACTGGTTGTAAGGATGCTCAAGGAACTTAACGAGAAATTTAACAAAGAGACAGTAAGCATAAAAAAGACAATAAAAACCATAAAAGAATCAGTTATAAATGAAGAACACAATAACTGGAATGAATCAATAACAGATTAGATGAAGCAGAGGATAGAATCAGCACTTTAGATGACCAAGTAGTAGATACACGTAGCTGGAACAACAAAAAGAAAAAAGGATTAAAAAAAATGAGGTGACTTCAAAGGACCTCTGGGACATTATCAAGTACTGGTGGCCTGATGCCTGAAAATTCATGTAAGAATAGGCCTTCCTTTCCCTGGCTGCTGGCACTGGCTTCCCTCTGGCACCTAGAACCCCGGACTTTCCTCCTCCAGCTGTCAGCAGGCACCTGGAACCCAGGCTTTGCTTCAGCCTTCGCTTTGTCCAGAAGTATGTCCTGTCTAATTAGCATATTACCCTTTTATTATTATAGACTAGGGGCCTGGTGCACAAAAATTTGTGCACTTGGGGGGGTCCCTCAGCCTGGACTGTGCCCTCTCGCAGTCTGGGACCCCTTGGGGGATGTCCACCTGCTGGCGTGCCTGGCCAGCCTGGGTGAGGGGCTAATGGCTGCTTGTAGGCTGGCCAAGCCTCCCAGCGGGAACCTTCACCGTATGAGGGTGTGGCCAGCCTGGGTGAGGGGCTGAGGGCCGTTTTCAGGCTGGCCATACCCCCTTCAGGCCATGGACAGGGAACCCTTCCAGAGGCTCCAAGGGAGCAAGACGCTCGCTTTGGAGCCAGCCTGTAGTCTGGTCCCAGCAGCTCAAAGAACTCCAGGGTCTTGGGGACCTTGTCCAGGTCACACAGGTTCATGCCACATCCTGATGGGCCACACCCACCGCCGTGCCGCCTCGCACCCCACCCCTGCTGCTGCCCCCGCCACTGCATGCCCTCCCGCCACCGCCGCCCACACCGCACCCGCCGCTGCTTACTCTGTGGCTGCTGGCCTCCATCTTGGCTGGGATAATTTGCATACAGCCGCTCTGATTGGTTGGCGGGCATGGCTTGGCTGGTGGGTGTGGCTTAGGCATCTCAGAGAGATGGTTCATTTTCATATTACTCTTTTATTAGAGTAGATAATAATACTAGAGTCCCAGTGCATGGATTCATGCACTGGTGGGGTCCCTCGACCTCGCCTGCACTCTCTTGCAATCTGGGACCCCTCGGGGGATGTTGGACTGCTGGTTTGGGCCCAATCCTCACAGGCCAGGTCAAGGGACCCCACCGATGCATGAATCCATGTGCTGGGCCTCTAATATGCATATAAGATCTTTGGTTAATCTCTTCCTACCCTTCCTCCCTCCTTCCCTCAAGATTCATCAGTCTGTTCCATATTTCCATGCCTGTGCACTGAGCATCTGCCTCCAGGTGGTCATTCTGTCTCATAGCTACTGGCTGGCCGGCTGGTTGGCTGGTCAGTTAGGCTTTTACATATATACTAGAGACCCAATGCACCAAGATTCGGGAAATAATGAGCCTTCTTTTCCCTGGCCGCTGGTACTGCCTTCACTCTGGCCTAGAGCCGCCTTTCTGTCTTTCCATGGTGCCCAGAGGCCTGGAGCGGCTGGAGCAGGGTGGAACGCCCCTGGCCACTCAGCACCTGTGTATGCAAATTAACCCACCATCTTTTTTGGGTTAATTTCCATATTCACTCTTGATTGACTGGTGGGGATCATGAAGGTATGGTCAATTTGCATCTTTCTCTTTTATTAGTGTAGATAGATATGCATTATAGGAGCACCAGAAAGAATTGAGAACCTATTTGAAGAAATGATGAACTTTCCTAGCCTAGAGAAGGGAATAGATATATAAGGCCAGGAAGTGCAGAGAGTTCCAAACAAGATGACCCAAAGAGGCCCACATTGCCCTATCTAGTTTGGCTCAGTGGATAGAGCATCAGCCTGCAGACTGAAGGGTCCCAGGTTCAATTCCAGTCAAGGGCACATGCCCAGGTTATGGGCTTGATCCCCAGTAGGGAGTGTGCAGGAGTCAACTGATCAATGATTCTCTCTCATCATTGATGTTTCTATCTCTCTCTCCCTCTCCCTTTCTCTCTGAAATCAATAAAAATATATTAAAGAAATAAAATAAAATTCCACACTGTTTGCAATTTTAAAAAGTCTTAAAAAAGAGGCCCACACCAAGACACATCATAATTAAAATGCCAAAGTTTAAAGACAAAGACAGAATCTTAAAAGTAGCAAGAGGAAAGCAGTTAGTTACCTAAAAGAATTCTCCCATCAGACTGTCAGCTGATTTCTCAACAGAAACTTTGCAGGTCAGAAGAAATTGGCACAAAATACTCAAAATGATGAAAAGCAAGGACCTATAACCAAGATTACTCTACTTAGAAAAGCTATCATTTAGAATTAAATAACACATAAAGAGCTTCCCAGACAAAAAAAAGCTGAAGAAGTCCATCAGCACCAAACCAGGATTATAAGAAATGTTAAGGGGACTTTTTTTTTAAGATGAAAAAAGGAAAAACTATTAAAAATATGAATAATAAAATGGTAATAACTATGTATCTGTCAACAATCATTTTAAATGTAAAAGGATTGAATGCTATAATTAAAAGATATAGGCTAGTTGAATAGATAAGAAAACAAGGCCTATACATAAGCTGCCTACAAGAGACCCACTTCAGAGCAAAGAACTTACACAGAGCCTCCACTGGTGGCCAGTGGAGCCAACTTAGCATGGCTGCATAATCAAGCCCTCCTCTGGGGATCTGCTGCAGGCCCATGCCACCATGGAACACCTTAACAAAGCTCTGCTAAAGGCACTGCAGCTGTGCAACATTGAAAATGAGGGTTCATTGTCATCTAACCTGAACACGCCCCCTCTTTTTTTTTTACTGTTTTAATGATTACTATACCTATTGGGTTATATTTTACCACTAAATCTTATGTTTTTGAAGGTGCCTTTGAAATTTGCAATAAGGACTGCTATTTTTATACTGAAATTGTTATAGTGGTCACCATTCACTTGGTGCTGTCTGCCTTTGTCTACCGTGTGTGACCTGGAATAAAGACTCAGGATAGTAGTGTGAAAACAAAGAGGATTAGAGTGAACACCACTTTTGATAACATTAAGTTGATTTTTTAAAATGGTAAACTCAGGCCGTGGCCAGTGTGGCTCAGTTGGTGGGGCATCATCCTGTGCAATGAAAGGTTGCTGGTTTGATTCCTAGTCAGGGCACGATCCCTTGTAGGGATGTGCAAGAGGCAGCCAATTGATGATACCCTCTCACATCAATGTTTCTCTCTCCCCCTCTCCCATTTTCTCTCTCTAAAAATATTTTTCAAAAATTTCATTAAAATTGGTAAATGTGTCTGGGATACTGATACTTCCAATAAAGTTGAAAAAATTTTTAAAATTGCTCTTTTTATTACAATTGTTTGCATCATCAATTTTAACTTTTTTGAGCCTTTAATTTGCAAATGAGAATTTGGAAATATTAAATTGGTTACAAATAAGTATGTTTAATTATTCATTATTCTAAGAAAAATTGTTTATTTTACAACAAAAATGTTTCATAGCATTTTGTCTTTTGTTTGTTTTTGAGTTTTACTTTTCTGGATATGTTAAGATGCACACAGTGAA
Source organism: Murina feae (assembly GCA_004026665.1). Taxonomy (NCBI): domain Eukaryota; kingdom Metazoa; phylum Chordata; class Mammalia; order Chiroptera; family Vespertilionidae; genus Murina; species Murina feae. Next base: position 1,039 of record PVJC01029974.1, on the reverse strand, counting down.
GCAAATCTAATTTATATTTCTCTCTGGAATACTTTTCCTAACTATCATGAAAGTACCAAGTCATTAGATTTTGGGTTGTAAATTACTATCAAAAATTGCTTAAATTGTGGGTGCTGAAATTCATCATAATGTCACTGAGAAATTTCAAATAAAGTGTAATGCCTATGTAAGAGGAATCTTTCATTGCAGTATTTCATGGGAAAAGTAAGCTGAATTTCAACGATTTTATACAGACTCATTTTTTGAAGAATTTTGACAGCAAAGCAAATATAGCTGCCTGGACACTGGCCTATTCCCTAAAAGCCCCTTGCAGACTAGCCTGTGCTTTCTGATCAACTCTTTAAACAGCATGCTGTGCTCTGTTTTTCAACAATGAAGTTATACTTTAATTAATAATAAGTTTGTATAAATTCTCTTTAAATTTATTTTACTACTGTTTTATAAAATGTGTATGATATGAATTTACATTTATATGTTTACTAGGGGCCCGGTGCGCAAAATTCGTGCACGGGTAGGTGGGAGAGGGGGAGGGCAGGTGAGGAGTTCCCTCAGCCCAACCTGCACCCTCCCCAATTGGGGAGCCCTCAGGAGATGTGCTACTGATGGCTTTGGTCCACTTCATGTGATTCTCTGCTCTCTGCCGGGCCTGTCTGCTCCACACCATGGGGATGGGCAAGCAGGCCCTGCTGGGTGCTGCCTGCAGGTCGATTGCCTGCTCCCTGGTCACCCCACTTGCCTGCTCTCTGGTGGATGCAGTCACCACCCAGCAGTCCGTGCTGGGTGCTGCCTGTGGGTCCCCACTGCTTGCTCCATGGTCGCCCTGCTTGCCTGCTCCCCAACTGCCACTGCCACCACCCAGCAGGGTGCCCTGCTGGTGCTGTCTGTGGGTCCTGATTTGCTCCCCCTTCGCCACAGCCACAGCTCAGCAGGCCCTGCTGTGTGCTGCCTGCTGGTCCTAATGCCTGTTTTCTAGTGGCCCCCTTGCCTGCTCCCCCATGGTGGCCACCACTGCCCAGCAGACCCTGCTGTGTGCTGCCTG
>PVJC01029973.1:0-21483 GCA_004026665.1 Murina feae | reverse complement strand
GCCGCCATCTTGCCTGAGCTAATTTGCATACAGCCATTCTGATTGGCTAGTGGGCGTGGCTTACCCCGTCCCGGAGAAACGGTTAATTTTAATATTTTGCTTTTATTAGTTAAGATGTAGGAAGATAATAAGACACCCTGAATAGGCAACCGAACTAGCAACGCATGCAATAGGCTAGCCTCACTTTATTCCAACAGATAGGAGGAAAAAAAAGGAAGATATTTTATATTGCATATCATATTCTGGAATTTTTATGAGTAAAAAAAGCACCATACACAAAAAATATCCTATGAAATATGGAGGTAACTGTGTGTGGATGTAACAATATCTGTTCATGGGCATGGACTGGCCTCCCAATTTATCCTTTCCTCTCACTTATTACCCAGGTAATATAAATTATTCAGAATCACCAATAAAATGTGTTTAATTTCATATGTTAAAATAGCCCTTAATCCTTCTAAAACTTGAACCATTCTCTGAATATATTTTTATTGCCGAACTTTTTTCACAAATGTATGTGTTGAAATGCATAGTTTTTTTATCATTTAAATTTCAGGAAATCTTGACCTTTAATACTTGCATAACATTAACCTTTGAATAGCAAATTACACAGAAATCTGGAAGAAACGAAATGGTAATATTCACTGAAAAATATGAATTATGTAGTATACAACATATCTTGGAAGAACTAAAATTGCTAAAAGCTACATTTTTAATTATGCATGACCTGAATACTTTTGGAACAAATGTAATGTGTTCAAATAGGCACTGTTTCAAAGAGATCTTTGTAACAGAAACATACACTGACATCCCCTTTTGTGACTTATTTTCTTACTCAATGCAACTTTCCTTCCAAAAAGGGACATAAAAAAGATCCACTTAGTAGGTCCTAGTTATTAGAAAAAAATGCAAATGAACAATTAAACTTCATTGCACAAATCAAGCTGCCTCCTCTCTTGGGCATTATTCAGTGCTTGATTTAATATTTTCCTAACACTTTAAGAATTTTTCCAATTAAATATTAATTGTTTTCTCAAAGGGAACATGAGATGTATAATCCTAAAGAGATGATAGAAGGGAGGGATAGTGATCCATGTCAGCAGTTAGACATGGGTTGTGACCCCTTTGGGGGTCGAATGACCCATTCACAGGGGTCGCCTAAATACATCCTGCATATCAGATATTTACATTATGATTCATAACAGTAGCAAAATTGCAGTTATGAAGTAGCAACAAAAATAATTTTATGGTTGGGGGTCACCACGACATGAAGAACTGTATTAAAGAGTCATGGCAATAGGAAGGTTGAGAACCACTGAGTTAGAGTGAGGAATTGAAGATAAAGGTTCATTAAGGAAACCATGCTGAGCCTACACTTTTTTCTCTTTATTGATTAAGATATTACATATACATAGTCCCCAAAGACTTATTTTACAATTTAATTATGAGTAACAAAATCTTAAAGACACTATTTAATGAAGGCTACAAATTTGTGCAATTGGAACAGAGGCACATCACACAAAGTGAAGATGAACACTAAGGTTTCTCTGATTCCAACACTCTAATGTTTCCAATTCCCTAACAGGCTAAAGTTTAAGAGAAGAAAACTTTAATGATACAAAATCTTAATGTCTCTCTGTCTCTTTCTGTCAATCTTTCATTCTGTCTCTCACTAGCCTTCACTGTAATTCTCACTCTTTTTGAACATAGATGACATAGACAGATATAGCAATCCTGGATTGAGGCATTGCCACCTTATGTGTTTTTCTATGTATCTCTCAATATGTCCATGTGTATACATGTATTGGCATATCAATTCCATTGCATTTAAAAGTTCCATGTTATTAACACCTACAGATTTCTGGCAAACCTATAAAACATACTTTTTCAACATTTTTATGACATCACTTTCTCCTTCAAGCTTGAAACAAACATGTTGGCAAGAAAGACCGAGATGTATTGTTTGTTTCAAAGAAACGTAGGCTGCAAACATTAATAAATATTCATCTTCATTTTCCTTAAAATCTATGTCTCTTACTCCATTGCCTTGAAGTGTACATAAATTCTATAATTTACTGTAATGCTACACAAGCAAGAAGTCAATATTTGTAGGTTTTTTGGTTTCATTTGTTCATGTATGTTAAGAATGTTTTGTTGGATGTTGGCTAAAGTTATGATTGTTTTTGGTCAATGGAATAGATCATTCCCAGACTTAGTGCAGCATAGGTAAAAATTTGGGTCAGTATGACCTACTTCTAACATTTGTTTTTTTCTAGAAATCTTGAGCAAATTACCTTCTCCCAACCTCATTCCTTCTACTAGTCAAGTTCAGATAATACCTACTCCACTAAGGTGTACTGAGAGCCTTCATATGTGACTAGAGGCCGGATGCATAAAATTCATGTAAGGGGCTTGGCCTCTGCCACCACAGCAGCTGCCTTTGCCTCAGCCCTTGCAGCCCTGGTTTTGTCCAGAAGGTTGTCCAAAAGGACATCTGGTCTAATTAGCATATTGTACTTTTATTTTTATAGATTGTTGCTTTTTGTAATTTATTCAAGCTAAATTGATAGGAATAAAATTTAGTGACTATTAGCTCTCTGCCACAAATGCTGTATATAGAACATAAAATTCCTAACTATATTAATTTCTGAAATTTTCTCAAGGTGCACAGGTTTGCTGCATGTTGTTTTTGTTTGTTTTATGTAACTTTACTGAAATCATATAAACTCAATAAACATATCCTTTAACCTGTGAATGACCATCATGCCACGGACTGCTCTCTCCTACATTCAGTTTCAATTTTTGCATTTGCATTTATGGTCAGATGAGATTCATATCAAACAGTAGTATTTGGTTAATGCACAAAGAGCAAAAGTGAACTTAATGTATAGGTGGTGCTATCATGTGAGATAAAACCAGACCCAGAGTATAGCGAGCTAAACTTAGGAAGTTTCTTCAGCAATGCAAAAAGCAGAATTTCAAGAAACACTTAAGTATTAATATGACACCCAGTAATATATACTATGCAAATTTAAAGGAACATAATTCTTAGCATTAGGTTCTATGTTCACATTCTGAGGCATAATTAATTCTGACAAATTATAACTTCATACACACACACACACACACACACACACACACACACACACACACACACACACTAGAGGCCCAGTGCACAAAAATTCTGTGCACTTAGGGGGGTCCCTCAGCGCGGCATGTGCCCACCCGCAGTCTGGGACCCCTTTGGAGGATGTCCACCTGCTGGCTTAGGCCTGCTCCCTGGGGGATTAGGTCTAAACTGGCAGTCAAACATCCCTCTGGCAGCCCGGGAGCTCTTGGGGGATGTCCACTTGCCAGTGGGGAGCAAGCCTAAGCTCCAGCTGGACATCCTTAGCTTTGCTGAGGAGGCAGGAGAGGCTCCTGCACCACCGCTGTACTGGTAGCCATCAGCCAGGCTTTTGGCTAAGCAGAGCTCCCTGTGGGAGCGCACTGACCACTAGGGGGAACCTCCTGCATTGAGCATCTGCCTCTTGGTGGTCAGTGTGTGTCATAGTGACCAGTCATTCCCAGTAGTTCTGCTGTTAGGGTCCATTTGCATGCTACCCTTTTGTTATATAGGATATTTAATCAACATCTGAGGATATATTTTTCCATTGAATTTCAGACAAAGTGGAAGGAAAGGAAGAGGAGGCAAGGAGAGAGAGAAACATTAACATGAGAGAAACATATTAATTGCTTCCCACATGTGACCCAACTGGGGCCAGAGATGGAGATAGAACCCATTACAGTGCTACATGCCCTTGACCAGAAATTGAACCCACAGACCTTCCAGGGCTGATGCTCTAACCACAGAGCAAAATCTTCTAGGGATATATATGTATACACATATACATATACATATACATATACATATACATATACATATACATATACATACAAACACACATACATACTAGGGGCCCGGTGCACAAAAATTTGTGCACTTGGGAGGTCCCTCAGCCTGGTCTGTGCCCTCTCGCAGTCTGGGACCCCTCGGGGGATGTCCACCTGCTGGTGTTCCTGGTCAGCCTGGGTGAGGGGCTGATGGTTGTTTGCAGGCTGGCCAAGCCCCCCAGTGGGAACCCTCACCCTAGTGGGGTGTGGCTAGCCTGGGTGATGGGCTGAGGGCTGTTTTAAGGCTGCCCACTGCTCCTTCAGGTTTTGGGTCCCTACTGGGGTGCCTGGGCAACCTGGGTGAGGAGCTGAGGGGCATTTTCAGGCTTCCCACAGCTCCTTCAGGTTTTGGGTCCCTACTGGGGTGCCTGAGCAGCCTGGGTGAGGGGCTGATGGCTATTTGCATGCTGGCCAAGCCCCCCAGTGGGGTCCCTCACCCCATTAGGGTGTGGCCAGCCTGGTTGCAGGCTTGAGGGCCATTTTCAGGCTTTCAGGCTGCCCACAATCCCTTCAGGTTTTGGGCCCTTACTGGGGTACCTGGCCAGCCTTGGTGAGGGGCTGATGGCTGTTTGCAGGTTGGCGAAGTCCCCCAGTGGGATCCCTCACCCCATTGGGGTGTGGCCAGCCTGGGTGCAGACTGAGGGCTGTTTTCAGGCTTCTCACAGCTCCCATTGACCCAATGTCCTAGCAAGGCTGGCTGGAAGCAGGTTTTTGGGGTTTATTTATCTTCTATAATAGATATTGTTCCTTTAAGACAAGGCCTAGGCAGGTAATGAAGCCTCCTGTCTTCTTCAGCTCTGTGGCTTCTGTAATTGAAAGAACGTTGCCTTAGTAGTCATGCCCAGGCCTGCTATTTGCTTCAGCTCCAAGGCTTCAGGAGGTTGGCTGTGGGAGTGCACTGACCACCAAGGGGCAGCTCCTACATTAAGAATCTGCCCCCCTGGTGGTCAGTGTGCATCATAGTGACCAGTCAACCAGTCATTTGGTTGTTCGGTCATTCAATCATTTGGTCACTGGGTTTCTTAGGCAAATAAATAAATAAATAAATAAATAAATAAATAAGTTTTTTATGTTGAATTCTACTGTACACATGGGAATCTTCTAGTTTCTTTTAGTGTTTTATGTGTGATTTTTTGCTTTTGAAATTTATTCAGGCTAAAAGCTTAAGTATCTCAATTACATGGAAATGATCAACGATGATTTCTTTTCGCCTTTTCTAAAGTTTCATAGTTTGAGAAATTCATTCATTATACTAGAAAAATAGCTACTTTCTAAAAACAGTAACTCTTTTTCTAGTAGTTATGTGTGAACTCCTCTAGTTTCAGCAGCAGCTTAACCTCACTGAACTTAATTTGCTTCTAGAAAAAATCGGGATAATTGAATTCATCCCACCTCCTTTATAAAGTGTTTGAGAGAATTAAATGGAATCAAAGACAGGAGAGCACCTTGTAACCTGTAAAGCACAGCATTCCTGGAAGGGATTATTCATTTCATCATTATTAATAAACATGTGAACTTCTTCTATTGCAACATTGCATGAGGCATCTTCAGAAGAAAGTGCCGAATTTTTTAGAATGCTAATCAATTACTAAACTTATTGTTCACTTTAATGATTTGGATGGTATATCTTACACAAAACCCACATTTTCCACCACAAAAAATTCTGCTTTTTAGTTCTCTGCACCAAATTGCCACTTGAGGTGAAAATAGAGGTTGGAGTGTCTGCATTGGGCGAGTTTGGTTATAGACAAGCTCTGCTAGGGATATTTACAGGATGACTTAATTTCTCTCTGATTTTTAATTATATCAAATGTAGGATATAGCCTTAACAAACTGGTACAGAGCCGATGAAAAAATACTGTCTGCTTAATCATCAATAAAAATATCTATAATTTATATGCTCTAACAGAGTATATAGAATGTATATCTATCCTATAAAATAAAGAGGTAATATGCAAATTGACCATCACTCCAACACACAAGATGGCCACCCCCATGTGGACACAAGATGGCATGCAGGGGAGGGCAGTTGTGGGCAATCAGGCCAACAGGGAGGGCAGTTGGGGGCAACAGGCCTACAGGGGAGGGCAACTGAGGGAGACCAAGCCTGCAAGGGAAGGCAGTTGGTAGTGACCAGGCCTGCAGGGGAGGGCAGTTGGGAGTGATCAGGCCTGCAGGAGAGGATAGTTGGGAGTGACCAGGCCTGCAGGGGAGGGCACTTGGGGAGAACCAAGCCTGCAGGGGAGGGCAGTTGAGGGAGACCAGGCCAGAAGGGGAGGGCAATTAGGGGCAATTGGCCCTGCAGGCAAGCAATCAGACATCGATCAGGCTGGCAGGGGAGTGGTTAGGGGGTCATCAGGCTGGCAGGCAGAAGCAGTTAGGGGCAATCAGGCAGGCAGGCAGGTGAGCAGTTGGGAGCCAGCAGTTCTAAGTTGTGAGAGGGATTGGGCCTAAATGGGCAGTTGGACATCCCTTGAGAGGTCCCAGATTGGAGAGGATGCAGGCTGGCATGAGGAACACACAACCCCCTGGGCACAAATTTCATGCACCGGGTCTCTAGTGTGTGTGTGTGTGTGTATAAAATCTTATTGTTCCCTTTAATGATTTGGATGGTATATCTTTTTGTCTATCATTGACTAAAATACATAAGTTATGTTTAAGTTTTTCTTGAAATAACCACAATTCTTTGCAAAAGGGTTTGTCCACTAGCATCTACTAATTTATTTAAATAACAATTAGTCATTAATCATTATTTAGCTCTATTCACTATTTCAAGGGCTCAATCTATTTATAATGTCATCCATTACACTTGTATTTGCTTGTTTTGATGATTTTCTAGCTTGTTAGAAATTCATTAAAAATTCATTAGCATTCAGGTTAAAGAAAACATTTCTAATTTTTGTTTTACTATTATATTATTAGTTGATATTCACTGTTATTTTCTTTATAGCAAGAATAAAAGTTGCTTGAGAGAAGAGTATATTTCCATGTTTGAATTTCTAGGAACACAGTGTTATATTTGGCATATCTGCAGCTAAGTAAAGTAAAAATGTAATGGCAGTCTAAGTAATAGACCACTTAATCTGGGGCTCTGGGGCTCCATTTGTGCCCAACATTCTGACTAACATGCCTGGAGCTGCAGCCTCAGATGCCACCCAGCACTCTGTCTCTGTAGTGCACAGAGAAGAGATAGAATCAATGTATTAGAATTCTCTGTGTGTGGTATCAATTCATTCATTATTCCATTGAACAAAGAGTTATATTGAGTATGCATTATTCTCATTTTATAAAGTTAATAATGCTTAGAGAAGGTAAGCTATTCATAACTTCACAAGAAGAGGGAGTAGATTTTAACCTGGTAGTGTTTTAATTTAGTGCCCATGCTCCTGCTTATCTATCCACTTGCCTGTGATAAGGACACATCTTTTGAAACTAAGAGCACTGTTCTAGCGAATCCTGATGATTTGGCCACTGCGAGGAAATGCTATCTGAGTATCCTCAGCACCATTATTGCCTGGAACAATATACCACTTGGATTTACATTTTGGACACTCCCTTCCTGGCTGACAGAATGTGGTCCAGTCTCTAAAACAAGGTTATTTTCCCCCCGGATTTCCAGTGTTTCTGGTCTTGAATTTCTCCATGCTCCCATTGTTGAAATCATAGAATACCTTAGTTCTCCGCTGCACTGTTATAAACCTGTCATCAGTTTAAGATGCAGGAGTTAAGGGAGATTTCATACAATGGGTTGGGTTTTTGCCAAACATTGAGGGTTGAGAAGGAATTGGATTGGAGAAAGGAATGGAATAGTGCATTCATGGAAAAGGCATTCCCAAATGAAGCTTTTGTATTTGAAACCTGAACAATATAGTCAAGTAAAATTCTATCCCCTTTGGCTAGAGAAGTTCATTTACAAAATGCCAAAAGCCCATTAGTGATAAAACTCATATTATACATCTAGAACTTTACAGTGTATATGCCTCTTTTTTTGTAAGTGAGATCATTAAATCCTCAACCATTACCTTAATGAAGTCTGGGAAGATTTCATTATGCTGACTTTACACATAGGAGATATAACATCTCGGTCATGAAGTTTAAATTTGCGTGGTTAGAATCTATAAATTAGTGTGTTTGAAAATACAATCTAAAGTTCTATCTGCTCCAATTTCCTAGACTTGTGTATGTGTGTGTGTGTAAGAAAAGTCACTGTTCGATCTCATAGTCTGTGTTTCTAGATAATTATTCCCTATTATTCTATCTAGTGGTGTTATGGCACTATGATAAAAAATGTTAAGTATCACCGTTTCCCCCCTGATTTTATACACATACTGGACTCACAACTATTCTAGAAAAGAAAAATAAACTACGTAATAAAATCCCCAAACAAACCATAATAAGGTAAATGGCATATAATTCAACTCCATATACCTTGATAAAACATTAAAATGAAATACAGGGTCATTTTATGACTCATAATGAAGCATGTTAAACTGAGGATGAGTGTTCTGATTTCCCTTCCACCTACCACTATAAATCTCTCAGTATTAAGTTAGTGCAATTATTGACTCTTGGTGTCCAAATTGCTTAAGTCATCAAAGAAGGAATATATTACCTAAACTTGAAATAAAGAGAATGTGTGTGGTGGGTGGCAGGCAGAGGAGCAGGGGTCAGAGGACGAGTCCATCAGCTGGTACAAGCCGATGCACAATTATTGTGAGGCCAATGCTGACATTCCAAACAGTTCAACATCATAAATATTGAAGAAAGTTTGGTCCTATTCCTTGTTCAATGGAGGTGAATACTACAACCTAATTAATTAATATATGAATTGTGAAGATAATAAGGTGATGTGACGAAATTTGTCACAAGGTCACTGTTTGAGTGGACGCCTCTTTTTTACTCCACCCTCAAATGAAAACAGTGTAGCCTCGCCATTGTAACATTTCACTGACTCTTTCAGCAGAATTATTGAAGCTGATTGACAGCCCTCCCCACCCCGAAATGTGCAGACTCCTGTGTGGACACCATTGCACTGTTTTGTTCATCTATCTGGCCTACCATAAATTTATCTTCTCCTGCCAGCAGCTCTGTTCTGCCTTGGAGAAATGCGTCCTCCTGCCTGCTTTAGGGTGTTAATGGAAATACAATAGAAATGCCTAGATCTTTTTGCTTGTTTTTTGTTTTTTTGTTAAACTTGTGTATATGAGGCATGGCTAGAAAATCTGATTCTCCTTCACAGACATGTGCACCTGGAGCAGAGAAAGCAAACACCGCATGCTTTGAGGCTGCTTTATCGCAGGTGGTCCAGGATAAGACTCCACTGATGTTCCCATCCCAAACCCCCAAACTGCCCAGACCCGTAACCCCCGTCCTTATAAATCTGATTCTTCAGCTTCCCTACGACTTTTTGAACAGTCCCATAAACTCATATTAACTTCATTTCACTTTATTTTTCTTTTTTATGTTTCTCTCTTTGTTCTTTCCCTTGAATTAGCCACAGGTTCTGTGGCCATTAAACAAAACAAGACAAAACAAAATGGAACAATTCTTCTTTTGGTTGAGGGGCCTTCAATGGGCACTTTATATTTTTATACCACACGTCCTGCAGCCCCCTTGAGTTCAGAGGCTTCACTCTAATTCTGATCCCTCATATTCATCAAGAGAAAAAGTGGTTTTGTAAGGGGAAAAAAAGGAATTTCTTTTTACATGGAATTCTACATATGCCCCTTCCCTTTACAGATAAAGTGGCACCAGGTTACCATTTCTGAGTCAGGATGGGGTCCAAAGAGTGTCCTTTTTAATGATAGTACAACCTGAGAAAATGTCTACAACCTGAAGAACCTGTACCACAGTCATTCTGGTTTATTTTCCCATCCAGTATTACTCAAATAACTTACACAGACCTGTGCTACGTAACCAGCCATTTAATTTCAGATATAAACTGAGGGCTATGAAATTTTAGCATAAAGCTCAGGTTTAAAAATTCAAATTTGTATGAAGAGGATGGGATAGACCTGAGTTCTATACTATGCACCGACCAGAAAAGACAAGACTGGGCTTTATAATAAATGATCTCTAAAAGACACTATTCTTGAACAATAAATATATTATTTAGTAAATAAAGTCTATTTTTTTATTTTACAGTTCTCTGCATTCATATCTATTTCATGACATACCAGTGGAAGCCATAAGATTATTTTTGTAAACATTTAAAATGTAAATATTTTGGCACATTATTTTTTATATGTCATAATCCAGATGTTCATTCTTTACAGAATGGGGGAGGGGGCTTCATTCTCAATAGCAGTGAAATATCTCATGAACAATGTTATTGGAACTAAATATTTAGGCTGAAGAATGAGTCCCTTGATTAAATCTTTTACACATGGATTTTAATACATAATATTTAGCTGACTTGGCTCAGGGATTTCAAGTTCCATGTCTCAGTTTATTTAATATTTTCTAATGGTCCTTTTAAGAAGTGACTGATAGGTGGTGGCATTTTACTAAACATTTTTGAGGAAAATATAATGCAAATGTTAGTAAATAATAATTTACATGTCTCTATGCCCCATTTAATTTCCATCACAAGTTTTCAGGGGTCCAAGTTATCAATGACCTTGAAAAGAGAAAGAGATTTCTGTGTCAGTGATTTTCAACCTTTTTCATATCATGGCACATATAAAATAATCACTAAAATTCTACAGCACACACACACACACACACACACACACACACACTATATATATATATATATATATATATATATATATATATATATATATATATATATATATAAAATCATCCCATCTGACAAGAAAAATAGGTATAGCTGATTCATTCATACTGGATAGCTACTGTTATATTGATTATTGTCATTTTTTATTTGACAATCTAAGGGAAAAGAGGTCACTATCCCTGACTAAACAGTAAAGTTATTGCATGTTTTAAGAATTCTTGCGGCACACTGGTTGAAAATCGCTGTTGTATGTAAATGTGGATAGAATGTGAATTACATAATATTAAGGGAGGCCTGGGCAAGGGGCACAATGTCACTAGATGGCTCACGATGGACATAGCTCTGACACAATATTTTTAGGGAGGACTTTCAACATCACATGTTTGAAGCTATGCTAGGTTTTTAAAAAATATTTTTGTAATAAAATTAAACTTTATCTCCATTGCATACTATTTCCTGCCTCAAGTATAATATTCCTTTTAGTCCATGTAGTAATCATTTGTGTAAATGTCTGTTCCCCCAGTAGGTTTTCAATTCTTACTCAGCTTTGAATTTTGGGCCTTACAAGATGCTTCTTCATAAGTCAGTGTCTGAAAGCTTCTACTAAGCCTCTGTGTTCATCTTAAAAGTCACTGTCTCACGGAAGACTCCCCTGATTTTCCCACGGTGAGCTGGGCCATTTTATCATATACACTTATAGCCCCAGATGCTTTCCTTTTATTTAGTACTTCATAATTACATATTTATTTATGTGCTTTCCTTCTCTAGGTTGTAAACTCCAGGGACACAGGAAATTGATCAGGTGGGCCTCTGAGTTCAATTTCCTGAACTCAGCCCTGACACTGACTCAAAGCAGGTGTACATGAAATCCTTCTTAAAAGAATAAAAAACCAAATACATGGACAGTACTGAAATCAGTTTATCATTGCCACATGTAATAGATGTGGTTTAAAAATTATAGCATTGTGTTGAGCCAGATGTGCTTATAAGAATGCTAGTCTTCCCAAACACATCACTGAGGAATCTACTCTGCACCCGCCTCCTCATGTAATGTTTACAGTTATTTGAGTCAGGAGGGCATGTCTACACAAGCAGATCTATTTTTTATATATTTGTTTTCTCCCACTAAAATAAAAGAAAGGGCTTCTGTCATTCTTTAGCACACAACACAGTAACTGAAGCACGCTGCTGCCAGGTTAAGATCCTGGTTAATGATATAGGACAGTGCAGCTTGTGACAGCAGGCGCTCAGTCCAGGTGATGCATCTCATTAAGCCTAAAGAAAATACCTTTGATCCTAGCATCTTCTCACTGAATGTTAAACATAATGGCTGTCCTAATGAGAGTAATTTGCAGCTGGGATCTCTATCTATCTATCTATCTATCTATCTATCTATCTATCTATCTTGTATCTATCATCCATCTACCTACTATCTATCTGTCTATATCTATCTACCTAGATATCTATAATATATTTATCATCTATGTATCTATCTATCCATCTTGTAGCTTAAATCTTTATGAAGAAAACTGATTCTTCCATTTGAGGAAATTTATAAAAATAAAATGAGGACTATCATTATAAATGATTACATTATGCCAAATGACAATGTAAAGCTTTGGTGAAAGTACATGTGCATTAGATACAACTTTCCTTATATCTCTGTTAAAATTTACCTCCACCTAAGTCTGATTAACATGTTTTAAAAAGTGACTCCCACGGCCATTTTACTCATAATTCTTTATCCAATAGACCTTGTTTGAGAGTTCCCTTGAAAGGTACAAAGCATGTCAGATAAATGAAATGAAAGGAACAGATGCAGATTAACAGTGATGTACCTTCTGAGCCAGAACATTTAATTTCACTAAATATTATTTCCCATCTTCATGATCACATTATATTGAAATGCTGGAACTTCAATTTCCTCTACCATGTCATTTAAGAAAACCTTTGTTTCCTCTGTGCTCTTAAGGAGAAGTTAGCTTTAAATCACACTGACTGCATCCCTGGAAATTTACATATGTTGAAGAAATAAAAGTCTTTTCAAGAGTTACCAAGGGGCCTGGGAGGCCTCAAAGGAGTGTTAAGACCTTGAATTTAATGGGAGCTGCCTGAAACACAAAACACAAATCTTCCCCGTGGAATACTAATGGCTTTGTGTGCAGTTCCATTTTCATGTGACTTTTTTAAAAAGTCCACGAGCAGCCTCTGGATAAAATAGCCTTTGTGCTGGTGATTGTGAAACACAACCTCAGTCTTGAGGCAAAAAGGCAGCTTTCCATAGGTTATCCCCATATAATGCAATTTATAATGTAATCATTAGGAAATCTTTGCAAGCCCAAAAAGCAGTAATATGGAGAATGAAGTTCATAAATGTGCATCATAGGTCTTAAGGTGAGAATCAGATTTCTATGAAGATTTATTCAAAAGAGCATTTTAAATATCTAAAACATAGTTCTGAGTTTGGTCTTTGATATCAAACAGTGGATTTATTCAAATTTATCTTTTTTCCCCTCAAAGCCACATTTGTACTTTATTTTCTGAAAGCTATGCCTGGTTTTAAATATCAACAGGATTCATAAAAGAGTTCAAAAAGTTCAAGGGATGCTGATTTCCTAAGATGACTTTTATCATGCCCTCATAATAGATTTTTTAATATAATGCACATGTCATTAAATGATCCAGAAAGAGGACAGGAAGCCAATGAGGTGCTAAGAACTTAGTGATGTTTCTTTTGGAGTCACTTGGGGGTTTAGGGAAACCCAGGAGCTCATAAGAGTCTCAATGAAGAATCCACAGTGGAGCAAACAAGCCTTTCAATCCTTGTTCTCAAATCTGGCTGCACACTTGCATCATTTCAATAGTTTAAAAATACAAAAAACAATAGGGATGCCTGGGACCAGCCTAGATAAATGAAATCGGAGTTTCTTGGGCTCCACTATCCAATACAGTAGCCACTAGCCATAGTAGCCACTAGCCATATGATGCTACTAAGCACTTGAAAAAGTGGCTAGAGGAATTAAGATATGCTGAGTGCAAAATACACATCTATTTTCAAATATCTACTGTAGAGCCAACAAACATACTGACAAAGATCTCTTCTCTCTCTCTCTCTCTCTCTCTCTCTCTCTCTCTCTCTCTCTCCTCACCCAAGAATATTTTTCCCCATTGATTTTTTATTTTTTAAAGAGATAGAGGAAGGGAGGAGGGTCATCATACTCAGGACATCATACTCGGCCCCTTCTTTGGCCTGCCACCCCAGTTCTATTTAAAATCCTGCTAAGTTAGTTTTGCTAGAATTACCTACACCCTAGATGTCTGAACTAGAATATTCCCTGGAAGCCATACCTCATAATAAGAAGCCCATCAGCCTGGAAAATCAGAAAATATTACCTTTCCTTATAGCCTAATGCCAGAACTACCCTTATTACTAAATATAGAAGATATAATAGAGACTTCTAATTGCCTATAAAAATGCACATCTTTCATAGGTCAAGAATTTCATCTATGCACCTTATTCCTCAGACTCCTTTCTGAAATTTAAGCTGACCTTTTATTGGCTGGTGGTTCTGATGGTACCACCTGAGGTCAGTGCTGTGGCTGCAATTACCTGGAGATTCCATTCAGACTGAAGGTCCAAATTGAGTTTACTCATATGTCTGGCTGCCATTTGCAGTTGTCAGAGTCACAATCTCTGTGTTGTTCCTGTTTATGTGTTCTCTCAATATCCAATAGTCCATCCACATTGCCCCACACAATCCTGGGTTATCCCAGAACCTCTCCAAAAGGATTGGTAGAAAGTAATGTGTTCCAGCTCCTGGCTTCTATATCAAGATAATTGGCCTACTTTTCCATGAGTTCTTTCTATGGCCCACCTGGTGGGACCCAAACATGGTTAGGACTCAGCTTGAATCAGAAGATAATACTTGGCTTGTGTGTGTGTGTGTGTGTGTGTGTGTCTCATCAATAACAAAAAAAAAAAAGCCGGACATTTAAATGACTGTTGGAGTATATATCACTCACTGTCCTGGTCTGTTTAACTCAGAACAATTACATGGAAGAGACATAATATTTCTTTTGTTCTTTAAGGTGCTGTATTGCTGATTTCAACCTACCTCCTCCTTCCCCACTTTCTGAAAAAAGCAGGTGGAGTACACATCCATCATGAATCTCTACAGTAGCTAACTAACATTAAGATGAGGCCCGATAAATTTCAATTTTTAGTGACTGTAATATAAAAACAAAACATAAAGTACACGCAGCCCAATTAACAGAATGAAAATAAGAAATATTTTTTATCCAAATGGCCCCACAAAAGTTGAGGGGTTTATAACAAAAGTGAAAGGGCAGTAAAGTTATTTCTATGAGGGAAAACAGACAGGGGAGTTAAGTCTTAGTCTTGATATATACACTAATATCTATGAATATTGAAATAGAAAAGAAAGCATAATGATGAGCTATACATCCATCTAATGACAAAAGCAGAACACCATGCTACTACTAAAACCTTAACAAAACTATTGATCATTAAGTGTATCTTACCATTTTTTCTGCAGTTAGTTGTGTGTACTGTGTGGGCTACTTGAAAGGGTAGTTAAGACATAACATTTGAATATCCCATAAAACTTAGCCATTTCCCCCTGGGGGGTAATTACCTGTGGTTATTGAGTAAACTTCACTAGAATTTTGAATGGTTTGGATAATGGTCTTCAGGATGCTCTTAAACACTTTGTAAGTGGGCATTTTCCCGCCACTGTGTGGTAGCGTTCGAAACACTTTCCTTTGTGCAGGGGTACATTACAAAACTTGCACGTGTACCGCATTTCACTGCATAGTTTATGAGCGGCACACACACAACGACATAAAACATTTTTATTTTTGCCGATTCCAACTAGTGGTTCCCATGTATGTTTCCTCATGTCCATTGACAGTCTCCCTGGTGGATCCGATTTTACTCGTTTCCCGCAAAAATCAAAAGGTGGAAAATGGGGATTTGTCCTTTCACATTGTTAGAAACTTCTAAATCATCTCCAGAGGCCAAATTCAAACTAGTTCAACTGATCCATCAACTAGGAGAAAATGTCCAAGAGAGAAGGGAAAGAAAAGGAAGCATGGATAAAATGATGAGCATGTGTCTTAATAATGAACTTAGAAACCCATTCATCTTGTTTGATGGTTTATTGTTCAGTGCTGACCACTAGCAGAGAGGAATCAAATTTTTCTCACTCTCCTTAAGCCATTATGAAAATATTTTCTAATTTATTTTTTGTTCATTTAGAAGCAATTCCATGATTTTAAGCACCAGCTTTTTGACTCATGGTGTTTCCCATTAACTCTTCCCTATTGTGCTTCTCATCTAATTATCTCACCCTGTCACCTATGTTCCAGTTTCTAATTTTGTTTTCACACCTCACTGGATACCCAAGAGTTTCTGGCAGTAGAAGAGTTGGGTTTGCACTACAAGTGTCCTAAAACAGGAAGAGATTCATAATCTCTGAAGTTCAAACAACTCATTCTATAGATAACAAAGCTAAGTCTTAAAGAGAGGGAGCTCTTAGTATAACATCATGGAATAGATGTGGCTGAGGAAGGACCAGTAGTTACCAGGACTAAACAGATTATTAGGAGGGTGATGGTGTCATCATGTGGCCTCCACTGGCCTTTCCTTACCTGACCTTTTTTCCTTGGCAATATAGCCATGAGTATAACATATGGCAAAGATATCTCAAATATGGGTAGTCGAGAGATACAAATTCCTTCAGGTCTATTTTGAAGAAAACTTCTGCGTTTTACTTTTCAATATGTTGAAATGATTAGAAGATTATGGCTACGATTTAAAATGTAGGCCTAACTGTCCTACAAATGACTTCAGTTGTTACTTATTTTTACCTAACCAAAGCCTTTCCTTTTACAGAATATCTTCTCCAATGGAGTTGCCGCAAACTATTCTGGAACTGTTTCTCCTTTCCTTTAATTTCTAGGAGAGAGGGAACATTTATTACTCAGGTGACAATAAAGTAAGAATATTGCCTGCCTCTGGATGGTTCTTCAGCGTCTCCTATGATTCTCCCAAGATTTTTTTATCGATAGCATATTTCTTTGAGCCAGAAGCCACATCACTCATATATACTCCACTCATGAGTTCCCCATAACTCATGAGTGAAGTAAACTTACATTTCATTGAGTTCTTCTAATGCTCCACTCATTATGTCAAGTATTTCATAAGTAAAATTTCATTTAATCCATAGGAAAACCCTTTGAGGTGGGGTTTATTGCCCCAGCTTCACTTAGAAGGAATACTAAAGCACAAATGCTAGCTAAACAAAATTCTCTAAAAACTAAAATTTAGTAAACAGTGGATTAACTGAGAACATTTGTCCCCTGTCAATGCCATTTTCATTAAATAATGTTGGTTGTACTTACTACTTGAACTAAAGTAGAAGTTTATTAAACTCCTGACTATAATATTTATTATTCTTAGAAATTATAATATGAAAGAACATATGTGTATAACATATATCAATGTGTGTATGTCTTTGTGTATTTATGATTGTGAATCATGTGTATGCATGATTTAAAACTTTAAAGACTTGCTTCTGTCTTCCTGGATATTCAATTCTTTAAATATTAATTATGATTGACAGAATGACTGGCATCTAAGTCTGCATTTATATATTGCATTTATATATTGCAAGAGAAGAATGTACTCAGGCAAGGATGCTGTGCATTGCCCAAGAATTGTTTGCAAGGCATGATTCAACACGGGGTCTATAACACAGACACTATATTTGGCCCATGACCCTCCAGCACAATGTTCGGCAGGTCCAGTTGCGGAGGACATGTTTCACGACTATGGGACATAATGACTGGCCCTATCAAGGCACTGTATTCTTTCTGACAATTCATTTTCCCAGTCCCTTTGAACCATCTATAGTTATATTTACAACAAGAATTTATCATCCAAATATTAACAGTAATGGCGGCATTTGCCTCAATATTCTAATATCACACTGACCTCCTGCATTAACTATTTCTAAAATTCTCTTATCCATTTGTTCACTGATAAGTGATCCAAATGCAGATGACCCCCTTGTGCAGTGGTTCTCAACCTCCTGGCCCTTTAAAACAGTTCCTCACGTTGTGACCCCCAACCATAAAATTATTTTTGTTGCTACTTCATAGCTGTAATTTTGCTACTGTTATGAATCATAATGTAAATATCTGATATGCAGGATGGTCTTAGACGACCCCTGGGAAAGGGTTATTCAACCGCCAAAGGGGTCATGACCTCCAGGTTGAGAACCTCTGCCCTAGTGACAGAGATTGCAGGGGTCTATAAAACAGGCAGAGATAAGTACAATAGATTATCTCTGGAATGGACTCAGAAGTATGCCATGTGAGGCTACCTTAAAGTCAGAATAACCTGCATTATAGCTGGAATAAACTTTAAGTTATTTTTAAAAATTTCAGGCTTTCAGCAATTCTAAACAAGAATAATATGCAAGGCATGAATCCACAGAGTCTATAACAAACACTGTATTTGGAAAACATTTTCCTAAATGAGATGATGACCATTTAAACAGGAAAATATTTTAACCATGAAAATATATCGGATGAATGTGAGAAGTAACTCTCACAGAAATATGTTTCTTTTAGTGGATAATGTTGACTGATTATTCTCTGTAAACAGGCAACAAAAATGAAGCTTGCAGAAAGAAATGGATCACTCCAACAGAACTATTTTAAAACCCTCACCATTTATGTACCCACCCAATGCACATATTCAAAAATGTTCAAGCATACTCATCAATTAATCTTAAAAGCTGTAATATTTTATGGGCAACTTTATTTAACTATAATATGTTTTGCACTTGCAAGTTGGAATATTAAAGACAGACAGTCTTAATGGTTTTATTCCAGGAGGAGAAATAAAGTAAATTAGAACATTCCCAGTAGGGGCTTGGAGGTTTTAACATGCAAGGCGGAGCTTAGTTTAATCAGATATGTTAGAGCATCAAACCTTTATGAAGAGAATTGGAGTCAAATCTATCAATCCCTGGACAATGACTTTCCTCAAGCAAATTTTTAAAACCAGTTCCCATGATCACAGATGATCTCATTTCATAGTTAATTTAGTGAGGATAAAAATTAGGAATATTGGATTTGGGCAGGAGTAAAACAAACACTATCATACTTTAGCAGGCAGCATTTGAGGGGATATGTTGAGAAAGCATTGCAAATTACATACTTCTTCTTATCTAATATCACTGTCACAGATTATCTAGGATTTATAAACAGCAACTTGATCTGTAATGTATGGTAGTTTCTTCAAATTATATTAATAACAATGTTTTGCTTGTATATATCAATTTATCATGTATGCATATTATGCATGTACATTATTACATGTATATAATCAATTAACATTTAATGTCAATTATTTGAAAATGTACTACATAGCAATGCTTTCTTTATTAAAGGGACTCTCCCCCTTCAATCCATTGCAAATATTTTGGGAATTCGTTTATTATTAGATGCCATGTGAGTAACAGGAAGGCACCAGACATAAGTTTATGTGATTAAACTGTAACTTCCTTCAAATGGTGGGCTTTCTCCTGAAATCAGAACCTAGGAGAGCTGGGAACTTGAAGGTGGGACATCAGAAAACTAATATTCAAGCAGCTACAGAGGGTGGATTTGAAGAAGTGACATCTCAAGACTCATTGGTTTGAATGGCATTTCTATTGTTAATTTTGCTACTTTGCATGCCTGACATTACGTTCAATTAGAAGTGCCTTCTTACACATATACTCAACCTCCTCTAGTTGGATATATTCCATTCCAAAAATGCTGATACGCCCCCTGTTCCAATGCACCAACTTCTACACCCATCTTACATGAAGTATTCTTCACTAGTCATCATTCAACGCATTTCTGCTATGTCTGAAGCGGTCCGTGCTGCAAGCGGGAGATGTGGACAAGTCAGATGGAGACCCAGCCATAATCATAAAAAATATGCTGTTTTCCTGTGCTTGTTGTTATAATTTTAGTGTATATTTCCATTATCAAGGTGAGCAAAAGTTACAACATCACTTTAAAAAAAGTGAACAGCACAAATGTCTCAAATTGTTTCCTGACAATTGTCTTCTTCAAAATAATTCCAAGCGATACGTTTTTGGCCCACATGAGGCTAGTCCATTATTGAAATAATACTTGTATGAGACATTTCTATGTTATGCATTACCTACTGTTCTCGAATAATTGATTAAAAAGGTAGCTGCTACCAAGAATCCCTGAACGCTATCCAAGTTTCTGGCTTATTTCAACAGATGCTTTCATTTTTAAAGACTTATTTGGAAAGAAAGTGGAAGATGCATTTTAACAATAGATTTTTTTGAACTCATAAAGTTATTTACAAGTTATTCTTATAATATATCCATTTCAGTCAAGCATAAATCAGCTTATTTTATCTTCTGAATGAGTACTTCTGTTGCCAAAAACTCATGCCATGATATGATTTTTACACAGTGATACATTTAAGGAAACAGTAAGGACTGGAAGAGTTATAATTAAGTAAAAGTAATACCTTCTGAATCTATATGCATCATGTATAATTATATGTTTAAAGGTCTGACAATCTATAGGGTAAGAAATATTGGACATGTATATCTTAGACAAGCGTGTGTGTATCTTATTCTCATCCATTACAGTGTTAACTCCTACACTTCCAAGTTTAGAATAAATCAGATTTAAGTGGATTCTTAGGCCTTGTTTGATTATTGAGAATATTGAATTATATGCTTTAAATGGGAGAATTGTATAATATGAATTATATCTCAATTAAGCTGTTTAATATAAAAGTTAAAGAAATAATTTACAGAAGAACTTACTATTAAAGGAAGATAGAGGTTGATTAAACTATGGAAACACTGGGGAGAACAAAAGTTAAGACATTTAATGTAAAAAGACCATAGGAACTAATTCTTAGGGTAGCTACAAGTCTAATCCCCCACATCCGGAATTATTTTCAAACTCAAATCACTTTTAAGATTTATTCCAAAGTCAGTTTGGTCTTCATTAGGTGTTTCTAATGCTTCAGTTTTTATTTTAAGCTTACATACTCCAAAACAGCTTTATTCATCCACTTGCATACTGTAACAAACCACAAAACCAGAGGCAATTTGAATGGCTAAAAATAGAGAAATAGGTATATAATGGTGCATTTACTCTACAGAGAGCTACAAGGCAATTTAAAAATTATCATTATTATCACACACCACACAGAAACATTCTAATATTCTCTCAACAAACAGAGTCAAAAATTCTATATCCACTGGTATTTTAACTGAAGGGTTAATAGATATAACAGCTACTATTAAGTGCCAATTTTGTGTTTGAGGATGCACTAGAAAATTTAAAGATGTTATAAAATTAATCTCTATAAAACATTATATACTATAAATTTTAAGATGCACCATCAAATTAATAACAATTCAAAGATGAGGGGAGAGAAAACTGAATCCACATAACATGTTAAATTTATGCAACAATTACACAATTTATTTTTACTTTACCCATGTACTTTCCAGTACAAACATCATAATCACATTTTCCAAGGTTACTTAATCAAGCTCCCTTTTCAATCCCGCAGTGAGGTTATTTCATAGATTTGTGCTATGGATTCAGTGCTGTCCCTCACACCAAACTCATAAAACGAAGTTTAAAGAAAGAAAGAGGAAAGGAAGGGAGGGGGAGGAAGGGAGGGAGGGAGAGAGGGAGATGGAGGGAGGGAAGGAGGGAGAGGGAGGGAG
>PVJC01029972.1:0-21502 GCA_004026665.1 Murina feae | reverse complement strand
ACGAGTGAGTGGGAAAGAGTTGGCGCCCTGCCTGGCGCCTTCCCAGGTCCCTTCCGGGGATCAGGGAGCAGGAAAAGGCTGGCCTGACCATGAGGCGGGGTTTTCCCTGCTTTCTGGTGGCTGGAGGAAGATGGGCAGTAGGCAAGCTTGGGAGGCAGGCCGCACCCAGCCCTGGCCACGCTCAAAAAAGAGAACAACAGGCAGGGGAGGGCAAGAGTCTGAGAGATCATCATAGAGGGGGTGCCTGCTCCAAGCCTCCACGGTGTGTCTGGGGGCAGGCCCCCGGCAGGTAGACACACACAGGAGGATTGCTCCGAGCCTCAGATGCCGCTGGGGGCAGGTCCCCTGTGGCCACACACACACACACACACACACACACACACAGAAGGCGCCTGGCAGACTGGGGCCATCATAGGACATCCACTGAGGGGTCCCAGACTGTGAGAGGGCACAGGCCGGGCTGAGGGACTCCCTCCACCCCGAGTGCACAAATTTTTGTGCACCGGGCCCCTAGTAGTTTTAATAAACATCTAATGTAATGAAAGCATAATATTGAAATTGACCATTTCTTCGGGATGCCTAAGCCACACCCACCAGCCTATCAGAGTGGCTGTATGCAAATTAACCCAGCCAAGATGGAGGCTGGCAGCCATGAAATGGGTGGCAGCAGGTATGGCACTGGCAACGGCTTTGTGGGGCCGCCATCTCTGACCAGGCTTGCCCAGCACTAAGTGCCCGCTCCCAACCTGGGGCACTTAGTGCCAGGTGTGCCAGTCAGAGATGGGGCTCTGCCAGCTGTCATGTCTGATTGGCCGAGCACGGCGGTGATAAAGGCACCTTGTGGTGCCCAGAGAGGCGGGTCGCAGGCACTGTGTCCCATAGGCCAGCACAGGGTGCTAGGTGGGGGCGGGTACTTAGCGCCCTGCATGCTGAGGCTCCTGGGTCTGATCAGCCTGGTAGGCCAGTGCTAAAAGCTCCTTCTGGCATCCAAAGAGGCGGCTTGGTGGGTCACTATGTCCCATTGGCCAGCTCAGGGTGCTAAGCAAGTAATGGGAGAGAAAGCAATGGGGACCCGCAGGCAGCACCCAGCACAGACTGCTGGGCAGTGGTTGCATCCACCAGAGAGCAGGCAAGTGGGTTGACCAGGGAGCAGGCAATCAGCCTGCAGGCAGCACCCAGCAGGGCCTGCTTGCCCATCCCCATGGTGTGGAGCAGACAGGCCTGGCAGAGAGCAGAGGACCACATGAAGTGGACCCAAGCCATCAGTAGCACATCTCCTGAGGGCTCCCGAATTGGAGAGGGTGCAGGTTGGGCTGAGGGAACTCCCCACCTGCCCTCTCCCTCACCGACCTACCCGTGTATGAATTTCGTGCACCAGGCCCCTAGTAATTTATAAAAGAAGATTCATTCTGTGAGTTCAGTTTTACTCTCAAAGTGAAGTATCTTTATATTTTATGTATGAAGGGTGGGGCTGGAGAGCAGGCAGTGCCAGGCCAGCCACTGCTGCTTTATGATGGGCATTCACATCTCCAGAATCTTTGCTCACTGCCATTGACTTATATCAGCTGTCCTTCAGAAGAATTGATGATTCCACCTGAAAACCAAACAGAGCACTGGTCCAGGTTCAAACTTGTAATCTAGGCACCATTATGGGCTGAACTAGCCTGCCTTCCCACTGTATCTCTTCCTCCTGCACGGATACTAAGCTATTGTTTATGTTCAAAAGAATGTTATGTTTCAGCTTATTGCCCATGTTCAGAAGCTGTAGCTACTAACTTTTAGTTCCCTCACTGGAAGTGTGGAGCAGGATTTATAGAACATTTGTTTGTCACTCTTTTCAGATTAAAAAGTCTTGCAAGGTCACCTAGAACAATAAAGCAAGACAAAGATAAAATGTTATGGCTAGAAATCAAGCCTGCAAAACACTGTCAACTAGATGAAAAGTTCATCATATTTTATGGAGAAACTATTATTCTTGCCTGTCCATACTAACAATTCTGGTTGACGATACTTTTGGGCTGTTTAGAGAGCCATCGTCCTCTATCCATTTGCTTAAGGCTATGCCCTTGTAAAATTTGCATTCTTCATATACGGTAAAGATCAGCGATGTCTTATTTCCCAGAAACTTCGACTCTAATCAGATCTTTGCCATTTAGACAATTTCCATGAGAAATATGGTATTAGGGTAGAGTGAACATATAATTTATTGTCCAAGTCAGGTCACTCTCAGAGAATAAAGAGAGCTCTATTCATTATTACACCAGCATGGTTGGCATCAATTGAAATGTATGGTCAACCTATTCCCTGAAGGTCATTTTTAATAAGAGGCAATATTTCCCAATATCACAAATCTCAAACACCTCCAGAGACTTCAAGCCCATTCTGAAAACCTCATTTGCCCTTTATATTTCAAAGTGACATGGTTACCATCCAAGGGGAGAGAGATGGTGACAACACTGATGTATGGCATGCAGCCTTTTCTGTACTTACATCTGGTTGTTGGGACCAACACAGGATGAAGAGAACAAGGCGCCTAGAAGTGTGGTGCTCAGGCATCCCTTTTTGAATCACAAAGCAGCAATTCACGTGTAAATTATTTTAGAATCCACTTCCAATCCTTTCAAATTTTATTTGGGGCATTTTTTCAACTGAAGTGACAGTGTTCCAAGAAGTGGAAATAAACATAAATACTGTATTTACAATTAACTTTCTATTAGAAAATGTATTTTTAATTATGGTAATTATTTCGTGCCAAAAATCAATCGCATGATGTTTTGCTTGTCTTTAATAACAAATAGGCAATGCTTTATGATACAAAGTTGACACAAAACACTTATAATTTGGGGAGAAGGGAAAGTGAGCCCTATTAATTTTAGAGCTAGAAAGTTTTTTTTTAAATTTACTTTCTTTTTTTTTTTTAGGTTATATGCTTCATAGATGATACAGAGGGAGTTTTAAATGTGTAAGGAACATTTCTATAGTGGAAAACCTATAATACAAATGTTAGAATGGGAAAATTATTTCTGAAGGTATATTCTCAATCTCAACATGGCTTCTTAAGTGGACTGGTACCATTGAGGGCCATCTACTTGTAGTCGCTTGGTAAATACTAGAGATCAATTGACTCATATTTTTCTTCCAGAAGTGGCTCTTGAGCAGGCATGAATATGTTTCTCATATTGCTTTACACTTCTAACATGCATGGCATTGACCCTCTTTGGAAGGAAATAGAATATATTGTATTTGTTTTGGGGTGTTTTTCTTTCTGTTCTGTAAGCTTTATTCTAGAGAAAAATGATCATTGACAAAGGAAAGGAATGCTTCTAAAAATAAATGTTCTTTAAATGTTGGAGATATTTTGCTGTTGTTTGTTTCTCTTTTACATTAAGATTATTTTTATTACATTACTTTCTCTTTAATAGGGAAAAATTAATTTTAACTTTCTTGGATGACCTGTGAACAATTTTGCATTCTTCACCTTTGAGTTAAATCAGTGCTTTTCAAAGTATAATACAGAATAACTGTCTCTCAAAGATAATCATATTTAGGAAATGTTAAATGTATTTTTCATAGTACCTATTAGTAGTGGTCTAAAAGAGGTCTAAAACAGGACACTTTTTAGAAAATACTCATTTAAAAGGATTGGGAGCCTGGCCAGCATGGCTCAGTGGTTGAGCATTGATCCATGAACCAGGAGATCACTGTTCAATTCCAGGTCAGGGCAGCTGTATGACTCACTGGGCTTCACCCCCAGTGGGTGGTGTATAGGAAGCAGCCAATCAATGATTCTCTGTCGTCATTGATGTTTCTGACTCTCCTCGTTTCCTCTCTCTCTGAAATCAATAAAAACATATTTTAAAAGTTTTTTTAAAAAATGATCGGGGGCATTTTCAAATATACGTCATAAAGAAAACCCCCCAAAATGAGCCACATGATTGACTCCTACTGTTAAATTAATGCATGAGCTTTATAAAAACTGATTATCACCACATATCATTAAGTTTGGGGATAATGGATTCAGCCCTCTTCTGAGTTTTTCTTTTAAGTCATTCTAGAAAGCTGAAGGCATTGATCATATATTTGTCATTGATCACCAAGTCAACTGAAAGAAAATATATTTTCACTACGGGGGGAAAAATGCCCAGTGGGCATTGAGAATAAGAGCACGCTATCCATAGGTGGAGGGCAGCATGATCTATTTTCATGCAGTCAATGTTTAGTAATTATTTTCTTCAGTTAAGCCTTTATGTTGTAATCCTATATAATAAAAGCTTAATATGCTAAGTGTCTGTTGGACCAGTTAGCTGTTCAACCAATCAAAGCGTAATATACTTATGATATGCTAAGGCCACTCAACTAATTGCTATGATATGCACTGACCACCAGAGGGCAGATGCTCTGACCAGTAGGTTAGCTCCTTGCTGGGGTCCGGCGGATTGGGACTGAGCAAGATGAGCAGGACACACCCTGGAGCCTTCCCGCGGTCTCTCCCCAGCTGGCCAACCTCCTGCATCTCTCCCCAGCCCCGATTGTGAACCAGTGGGATCCATTGGCCTGGCCTATGCCTTCTAGCAATCCGAGACCCCTTAGGGCAGTGGCTCTCAACCTTCCTATGCCATGACTCTTTAATATAGTTTCTCATGTTGTGGTGACCCACAACCATAAAATTATTTTTGTTGCTACTTCATAACTGTAATTTTGCTACTGTTATGAATCATAATGTAAATATCTGGTATGCAGGATGTATTTAGGCAACCCCTGTGAAAGGGTCATTTGACCCCCAAAGGTGTCATGACCCACAGGTTGAGAACCACTGCCTTAGGAATGTCAGAGAGCTGGTTTCAGCCTAATGCTGCAGGCCAGGCCAAGGGATCCTACTAGTGCACAAAATTGTGCACTGGGCCTCTAATTGACATCAGGAAATGATGTCCTTTGAACACCAAGCATGTTGTAAGAGTTTATGAAATATTTTGGGAAAATGGGGGAGATTTAGATCTTTGCTTTTCAGAAATAGAGTTGAAGATGGAAAAAAAAATCATGAAAGCTCCTGGAAGCAAAATGAGATCACATACTCAATACCTTTGTTTTTTTAGTACAATGTGGTCTTTTAGGTCTTAAAACATTCCCTTGTGTAGGTATTAAGCCTGTAATTAGTTATGGCAATGCCTCCTTCAAAGGATCTTTGAAGTTAAGTTTTTCCTTTACTTAAAACCTATCTTTCACATGAGTTGTTATAAAGAACTTTAAGATCATGAAGAAGAAAGTTCAAGGAAAGATAATATAACACATTATTCTTCCTTGGGCTTTAACACTTTTAAAGGATTACTTCCTACTTTTTTTGTTTTCTTTAATTGATTTAGAGATACATTTTTCAGTGAAGTGTTTGGGTCTTGATGACCAATAATATCTTTTTATCCCCCTTTTTTATCTCTAATATTTTCATTCCTTTAATAATTAATTGGTGGATAATATTTTCAAAAGTACTATTGCAATTCCCTTTCTGTTTTTTGGGTTGTTTGTTTATTTGTTTGTTTGTTTGTTTCAACCCCCTCAGAAGCAATTCCTCTAAGTCAAAAGCAAGGAGTGTCATTAGGAGATCATCTAAAATGTTGGGTGCGGCCAACTATAGTTCTAGACTAGGTGAAACTCAAGCTCAATTTTCCATAATGCCATTAAGTAGCTATGCTTTGCATGAATAACTGCCTTCCTCCTTAACTCAGTTTCCTCACTTATGTAATCAAGAGATTAGTAATACGTATCTCAGCCTGTTGTGAGATATATAATAATTGTCCTTCAGTAAATAGAATTACTGATCAGTAACTTGGTGTAACAAATGAAAAGGCTCTGTCAGAAAGACAACATGTTTTGTTGGAAAAAATACTAATAGTGTCCTGAAGCATGATTAATTTGCCTCATTGTGTCAGTTATCAGATGGATAAATCAATGAAATAAAAAGGACTTAATTAATGCAGGTATCATGACCTTGTTATGATCATGAGGAAATAATGAACTAGAAGGTAGAATACTTACAGCTACTAAAAGCTGGGTAAATCTACTCTTAAAAAGATATGTTTAATATTTATAAGAAAGTCTCTCTGGATCCACTGAGAGAGTGTGAGCAATCTGGTCCAATAAGTACCTTTATCTATGTCTTGGTTAAAGATATGAAGGCAATTTAACCAAATGTGTTACTAAGTTAAAGTTGTAAGGATTTAGTAATATATTGGATAACAGAATGATGGCAGTACTGTATTGACAGAGTGCATAACGCATTTTAATTATGAGATAATTTTTAAAATGAAGAAATGAGAGAAAGATCCTTGTTGGGATAAACACATCAACTTAAAAGTCCATGAAATGTAAATGTAGAAAACACTTAGGGGTTTACAATGACTATAAGAGAAAAATAAGAGTTAATGTTGTGATAAGGAGATGCATGTATGATTATGATTATAGCCAGCCCAAATATACAGATATAAAATATACAACAGTAGTGATTATTGCTCTCCTTAATTTAGACTTGGTTATTAGACTGTTGGACTCAATTGTACTCACTCCACTGGGATAAAGGTAGATGTTAATGTATTAAAGAAAATTTAAGTAGTTGTGGCAGCTGTTGATAAGAGCATTAAGACATTAAAGACAGTCATTTAGATGTAAAAATCAACTACAAAAATTATGTAACTGAAAATATCTAATTATGTACTTCTCTTCAGTAACCTATTGTCTGGGAATTGACTATGAAGATAGCTCTCCACACCTAAAAGCAACATATACCCAAGCTTCTAAATTTCACCATTAGTTGTAACAATAAAATACTGGAAACAAAGTCGCTGGTGAGATGATTTATGTACCACCCAATCAAATACTATTTTTCTGTGAAATAAGTATGACAATATTTTCTATGACCCGATTTAAAGTGAATTCCAGGATATATTGTATAAAGAATGATTATAGTATGCCAACTTTTGTTTAATAAATAAGGGTAAATAAAAATATGATTCCTACCCTTTTTGTCAATATCTCTATATCTATATATCTAGGTATCCCTCTATCTCTGTCTGTACCTTTTGGTGTAAAGGAATAAAAAAAGACTGAGCAAACTAATGAAAAATAGTTACCTCTTAGTGGTAGATGAAAATGGGGTGGAGGGAATAGGAATGGGAGTATGACCTCTCTAAAAAATCTCTTTATATAGTTTGATGTTAGAAATATGAAAATAGTTTATATATTCAAAAAACTAAATTTTAAAAAGTTGAAAAAAGCAATTGACTACAATAAATTATCCTAATTGAAGATCAAAATAATAAATATCACACTCAGAAAGTAATCCAATTATTTTACTGATTAACTAAAATATTTAACTTATATAATGTATTTTCATTCATAAACTCATGCTTAGAAAGATATATTATGACATTCAAAACAATTGCACAAATATGAACTGATTTTTCTGGGTTTGTTGTTGTAGCCGTTTTAGTCTAGTCATTCTGGAGCTATGTGTGTCTTATTGCAGAAAAGAACACGTGAGTAAATGCATACATATTGTTGGGAGTAGGAAGATCCAAATATGTAATAGGATAGGGTGGAAAAACACTGTAGTATTGGGTTTTACTTAGAAATATCAGTATAACCCTATTATACACAAAACACCCATCCACACATGCACAGACTTAATCTATCCTTTAAACTCAAGCACATATCCATCCATCTTGAATCCATCTAACTATTCTATATCCCAACAATGTGTTTTTCTTTTTTATTAAAGTACATCATGCCTTATAAACACCATTCACCTCACACATATTAAGAACTGGGAAACTTAAATGGCTGGTTTCAGATCTGAAGCAGGAAAAATAAGGTGAGTCGGGGCATCTTATTATGCTAGAAAGCAAAGGAATATTCAAAGATTATCAAGGCTCATTTCCAAAGGGTACGGATACTGTTTTTAGGGAATTTAGTGACATAATTTGAGATATGTATTGTCAATAAGAAAAAGACAAAATAACATGTTGAATTAAAAAAATAAATCATGCATGTGCCCATGATGACACAAAAGATAAAGAAAAATGGGAAAGGTAGCCTCATTTTTTTCTTTTATTTTTAAAAAGATATTTTTATTGATTTCAGAGAGAAAAAGAGAAGGAGAGAGAAATAGAAACATCAATGATGAGAAAGACTCATTGATTGGCTGCGTCCTGCATGCCCCCTACTGGGGATTGAACCCGCTATTCAGGCATGTGCCCCAATTGGGAATTGAAGCATGACCTCTTGGCTCATAGGTCAATGCTTAACCACTGAACCAAGCCCTCCTGGTGAGGAAACCTCATTTTTAATACAATGATATGTTTTGCAGAACAGTTGGCCTGGATTTTTATAGGAAAAATAGAGGAAATCAGGTCACCTATTCTAAAATTGAAGAAATTAGAGTGACATAACAATCATTGAATGATATAAACTTTTTTGCATTATGGATTAAAAAATAAATTAAAAGAATTTATATGACTAATGGTGAAATCTGGAATATTGGTTATATGTTAGACAATTTTATTAAGATTGATTTTTCTTAGGTATGGTAATGGTAGTATGGTCCATTCTTGAGAGAGATCTGTTTAAATTTTGTGATGTACAACTCTACTTTAAATTGTTTGACAAAAGAGCTTTGGCATGTTTGTGTGGAGAAAAAGAAAAGGAGATGAAACATAACATGGCAAGATATTGAGAATTGGTGAATCAAAGTGAGGATTACTCAGATCTTGATAATACTGTCCTTTCAATTTTTCTCTAAAATGATAATAGAATCTTAAAAGATTCTCGAGGAATGACAGACGACAGGAGATAAGCAATAAACTAAGCAGGCCTCTCACTGACAACCAGGAGAAATCCAAATATATTATAACAATATCTTCAGTGAGCTGAGATAGCTTAAACTTATATGCCCAGTGATATATCTTTCATGAGTGTTTGGTTTTGGCCAATGACATAAGCTGTGAAAGAATTCACAACTAACAATAGAGATGCAGAGAAGAAGTTTATTTTATTTTCCATAAAGGAAAAGGGCCAAGTATAATGAATTAATACAGGGCAAGAAACAAAGGGTGGCCTTCCTTTAAAAGGGTAATGATTTCTATTGTGAGGTAGCACAGAAGAGAAGAGGATTTGGGGCTGAACACACAGACATCCAGGGATTTTATTGCAAAGTTAGTTTGTTTGCTTATGAGAAGACAGTCCAGCAGATGTCCTAGGGAAGCGTCTTATCAAGCCTATAAAACATGCTTGATAATAGAAAGAGGGAACTTTCTATTAATTAGAGACTCCTTGGTGGGAATTATCCCTGTGTTGTGAAAATAGCAGGGAGGAGGTAGAGGCAAAAATGCAGCCTTGAGAGTACCTTAACTTGTCCCTCAGTTAAAACAGAGAAGCTGTTTGAATCAGAGGAGCTAACAATCTTGGGATTTAATACCGGGTACTTCTCATAAATTGTGTAAGGCCACAGGGAAAATAAATAAAGAAAGAAAGAAAAGAAAAAAAATATTTTTAAACATGCAAAATAAACCCCAAAAAGTATCAGTAAAATTAATGTTAAAGGTACAATTTAGGCAGAAGGAAATGGTAACAGAGATGCAAGAAGAAATTATAAGGAATGATACTGGTTCATATGTGCTCAAAACTAAACCAATAACTGTATAAAACAATAATTTAAGTTTATAAAGATGAAAAACATTTTTTTAGAACTTAAAAAAACTTAGGATAACTATGAAAAAGAAAGTTATAAAGCACAAACATAAAAAACTAGAGTAGATAAAGTAGAATAATAAAACAAGAGGCAAAATATTGAGTCTTGAGAAAAAATACAGTGCAAGTGATAGAGGAAGATTGGGCAATAATGAGAGGATCAAGGTGCAGAGTTTAGAAGAATCAATGCAGTATATTATGAGAGCATTTCTAAGCCCTGAAACAATTTAGCAAGTCTAAATCATGAATACAAATTATTTTATAAGAATTAAGACTAACAATATCATTGAAACTACTAGTGAGCCCAGAAATAGAACATGTTTTATAGACAGAAGGCTTTGATTAAATTTATGTTTATCAGTGTAGGGAGGCCTCTATTACTTACTTAAAGCAGGTCTGCACACAGCTTTCACCAATTGACATGAATGCTGATGATGCTAGTCAAATCAAGCTTGTGTGAGGTCTGATTAAGTCTGAATGTTACAAGTCTGTAACCTCTAGTATAATTCATGTGACCACTGCATATATGACATTCAGTTGGTGTGATTCAAACGTAAGTTAAGAGTAAAGACATAGAATTGTGTGAAATAAGAAGGTGGCATGTAGAATAATAGTCAAAAGTTTGCTTCAATGTTAGGTTTAACTACAGGACATAGAAGGGAAATCTGAGGGTTAATAAAACCTTTAAATTCAGAATCCTCTCTTCCTCTGAACAGGCCTTGTAAAAATCTCTGATATATACAGTTTCATATGCATCTGTGGCTCTGCCTAATTTTAATGGGTACTGCTTTGTGATTCTTTGGAAAGAAAAGTATCATGAGATTTGAAGTCTATCAGTTGATTGCACATTTCTTGTTCAGTCAAAATTTACTCAGAATTCTAAGTGAACATTTACTAAGACTGCTTGAAGGGTTGGTGATGGGTGATTTAATTCTGGGATATTTTATGTGATTGCAATCTGGAAGGCTGAACTCTTTTGGTGATGGCTAACCATGCAGGAAGTAGGTTAACACAATTTGCAATGGTAATCTTTCCTTCATCAATGCATTTCAATCACCCTTGACATTTATCTCTAAGGCTAGATTCAATGCCTGTAAGCCAGAGTCTTCAGGAGGGAGAAGTTAGCTTTTTCCTGTCTTCTTTCTCGGTTTCTAGGTCCAAATGTGAGGTAAAAGTGTGCCTACTAACATTGATTTCTAGGAATATGAAGGATTGTGTATTTTTTTTTTACCCCTAACTCACTCAAAATAGTCTAGTGTGCTTTTAAAAGGAATAGGTTAGGTCTCAATTGTCCTACTGTGTTTTCCTTTGATGGCTCCCTCTGGACTAAAATATGAAGAGACTGGACCGAGAGTTGAGTTATTTTAGTGAATGTGTTTGATTTTAGTGAATAAAACGGAGCTACTTAAACCATTGCAGGCATAGGTATTTATTTAGTATGGGAATTAGTACTTACACAAATATTGGAGCAGCAGAGGAAGTGAAGGTCTTCCACTGGGCGTGGGGAGATTAGAAAAATAATCACTCACAGGTTTGTCTGAAGCACTGGTCCCGGTAGACAAGTAAGAGCTTACAGGGAAATGAAAGAAATCAAACATGTCTATCACCAAAGAGGAGCTCTCCAGGGGGGACTTGAGGCAAGACCTATAAGAGAATGTTGCCCTGAGGTGCTGCCACCTCTGTTGGTCCACAGACATGTAGGCCTGGGGTGCCCTTGGCCAGCAGAGCCAGCAGTAGGAAAGATGCTCTCCACAGACGATGCCTTGTGGAATTGTGCACCTAAAATCTGTATGATTTTGTCAACCAGTGTCACCCCAATAAAGTAAATAAAAAGGAAAGAAAAAAAAAACAAGTCAGATGTTTAAACCAAGTGAAAGAAAGAGAGAGAGCAAGAGAAAAATGAAAATAAACTGGGATGTGCCGTAAACCTCTGCACCTTTTCTCTGATCACCTTCTGAACATAGTGACTTCTGTTTCCCTATCTTCCATATCTAAAAAGTGTTTCTCTTCTGCTCAACTTCAACTATAACTATAAAAAAGTGGTGTTGGGAAAATGTGTTAACATAAAAACATTCAAACCTGTAAAGAATTTTTGTGAGTTTATTTGAGCCAAACTGTCAACAATTGCCAGGAAACAGAATCTCAACAGACTGGGATAATGCTCCTTATTTTCATGCTGTTTAAAGCATTACAGTCAAAAGAGGAGACAGTGGATTACATAAAATCTATAGGTGATAGATTAGGGAGACAGGAGAAAGCAAAGCGGGGAAACGTCTGAGATTGGATGAAAAGTAAAATGATAGGCACATACTTCTTTTACTTAGATGGGTGCTGGATAGTTAATAGTCAACAATTAACATGACAGTAACAATGAAGGAATCTGTGGTCTCTGTCCTGGTGCCCAGGGCATTTGGTTGTGCCCTGAAGGGTCTGGAGAAAAGGGAAGTTACAAGTTACCCTGACATTTCTATGATATGTTATCATAGATGCAAAAAGACAATAGGCTCAATTAAGGTAAAAATGGACCTTGTCAGGCAAGATACTGCCTAGGATGAGACTATCCACTCTAATTGCTTGTAGTTAAAGTTTTAATTTCAGACCATCCTTTGTGATTACTTCATATCTTTGAGTTTGCAAGACTGCCATGCAAGGTCTTCTCTGAGGTTAGCATGTGGCCCCTTTCATCCACAAATGTATTGGCCTGACATGCAACCCAGCTACTCTATTGCGAAGCTAGAGATTTCCATGTCATTTGGGACGACTGGGAGTGTAAAACATTATCCAACTAGGAATAAAGAGGCAGATAATAGAAACAAGGAAATAAGTCAGGTGCAAGTATAAAAGCTCTATCACCCAGATGAGGGTAGGAAGAAAGAAAAGAGTCCCAACAGATGGCTTCTGTTCTGATGGTATATGTTATGTCAGGAAGTAGGAGGTTAAGGGCTGGAAGGCTTGTACGAAGATCCAGAGTGAAGCAAGAATTACCTCTGAGATGACAAAGGGTCATAGATGAATGAAGCTCACATTTGTTGTTTTTTTTTTCTTTAAATGTAATTAGCAGGAGATTAATCATAGCAACTGTTGAAAGTTGCTTGTTAAAAATGCAGATTTCTGGAACCTCCTTGCAGACCTAGGGATCAGAATCCTGTGGGTTTGGTCTGCAGAATCTGCATTTTAACGAGCTTCTCAGATTGTTCTGTGCAGTAGAGTTTGGAGACAGAACTTGAAGAGGGACTAATGCATGCCAGGCTCAAGTCAGGTCCTTCAGAGGCACTGCTGTTTCAGCACTGAGACCTGGACCAGATTGATGGAACAGAGGAATAAATGAACATTTAAAATTCCCAAACAAAACTAATAGAATAGATGTTGTTTCTTTAGAGGAGAGAAAATTGAGGCTAGAAATGGCAAATAAATTATTCATGTCACACATCTAGCAAGTAACCTGGTTCATATTCTAATTCAGATTTGTTTGGCTGGAAGTATATCCTCAGGCTGATGAATGGGAAAAAGTCCAGGCTTGCAGATTCATTCACTTACTTGGTTAACAAAAATCAGTGAGACCCCTCAGGAAAGGAAAAGGAGTACTGGTCTGCCATTAAGTTAAGTGTGTGTGGATTTCTAAGAAAAGTCCTGGAGGTTGAGCTTTCCCCTACCTCCCACCCCCACAAAACAATTAAACAGAAGTGCCAACCAAGTGATGGGCAAGGTGAGGGTCTGAGAAAATCCCTCTGGAGAACATGAGAACTTGACCCTTGTCCCGTTTCCTGATGCACCTCCTCCTCCCTCTCTGTGGACTCGCCTCGTCTTTTGTGTCCTTCGTGTACTGAATGTTCACACTTATTCTCCAAAAGAAACCTCTGGCTTGTATATTTAATAATATTAATTTTAAAGTTAATAAACAACATCTGGCATTTTTGTGTATATTTTTGAGAGCAATACTATGGAATCACTTTGGATAAGTTTATTTAATCACGCTGCTGAGGCAGCAGGTAAGTATAGGAAAGCTGTGAAATCAGACATCAGCTGTAAAGGTGAGTATAGCTGTGGAGCTGAGCGCTGACCCAGATGTTATGCCCTGATGTCGTGATCCCCAAAGACCACTAGGGAGCTTGAGTCTGATGCAAAAGCAAAGAGCCTTTATTTGAGCTAGCTCAAGCTCAATCCCACACACACTCACCAACACAGAGGTAGGGCAGAGAGAGAGAGCAAATTCCAACAGAACAAAGGTTTTATCTAGGGGAAGTGGGTGGGGTAACGTGTGTGGCCCCTGTTGATTGGTGGAGGGAAGGACCAGGGTTTGGTTGCACAAGGGGCAGGATGCAGTTAGCCTAATCTGCATTCCTATTGGCTGGTTTGAACAGTTTAGAGTCAGTCTTGCACCGCCCTTTCATTCCTCCCTGGTTTTATGTACATGAGTCAAATCATTGACTTTTCTGGGTCATTACTGGGGAAGGAATTATATTGACCCTCTGAGGAATAGAATTAATTCTCTGCTGCATACAGTCAGTGGGCCTGTTTATAAGATGAGGGTCCAGAATGAGGGCCAGGAATCTGAGAGTGATGAACACTCATCGAGATCTCATCGATCTTGACTGCCATGAGGGTGGTTCCTTCCAGATAGGAGTCAGTCCTTGGGTGGCAAATTTCTTTAGTCACCAGGTTGGAAGGGATGGGTTGGATCAGAAGTTGTTTCAGGCAGAGCACAGAGCATTCCTGGACTGCTTTCCTGTTGGACTGCAAAACCTGAACTTGAGTAAAAATTAGTTATGGATTTCAGCCTTCACCTACCAGAATCTCCAGAGGCCCTACTGGTTTTCAGGGAAAACTTCCAGGCTGCTTCATCTGCAGCCCAGTTGCCCCTTGCCTCTGTGAAGTTTCTATACCCTGAAACAGCTCTCTGCACAAACTGTCCCAATCTTGGCTGGGCCAAGTTTCTGTATGTTGCCTGGGTCCCACTCTGAGCTGGGCATGGGAAGCGGGAAGCAGCCATGGGGGCAAGAGACCTTCCTCAGAAGGGGCAAGTGTTCAAGCCCATGAATTGTTGAGGGAGTGAGGACCTGTGCCCCACCTCTGTTGACCCCAAGTTCTGTCCTGATGGCCTCTCTGTGACTGTGCCTGTCTTAGGTCGTTCCTTCCTTGAGGAATATTACCCATCATTGGCTAACCAGCCATCCTCAGGGCCAAGCAGGGTGATGTGAGGCTCAGTTCTGTCTCCTATCCCCTGTGACCTCCACGCCCAGCAGCTCCTTTGGGATCCCCTGCCTGCTTGTGGGACCCCGGCATTATTCACATATCTTGGGGAACCCAGGTTTAGAAAGTTCCATGGTACCAGCCACCTTAAGGCTTAATTGTTCTTAGTTTAAGGACAGCAGGTAGATGACTTTAAACTAATAATATATAAGTGCCAAGGAGTTTGAGATTGACATTTATCAACACACTTTAAGTACACTCTTACTTTCAAGAAAATATACATTCAACAAAGTACAATAAACCTTCTGTAATAACAACTAAGAGCAGGCAAATTAAAAATATCCCATTCTGCTTCAGTAAGCAAACATTTTCCTTTTGTGATTGGCAAATTCAGAGGGAGAGGTGGCCCCCACCATTTTCAAGATGGCAGTCCTCATGAGAGCCATGTGCAATGCCCCAGTTGGGCAGCTACTCAACCCCCCCCTTCCAGATAAAAGAGATAACTTGCTTCTATTGCATGATTTAACAAGACAAAACTCAGACAATAAACATTAAAACAGTACACTTCCAAACCCTACACTGCAGATACAAAGGGAAAATCTAGATCAAAACTTTTATCTCTTCACACACACTCTCAGTAATCAACAGAAGAAACTCCAAGAGAGAAACACCTTTCAGCAAGACTAAGAAGCCCCTGAAGACAGGGCCTGAGTCTTCCTTCCAGAGCTAATTCAGCAAACATTTCCTGAGGCCACCCCCGGGGCCAGGGCCTGGTGGAAGATGCTAAACAAGGTGTGCCTTGCTCTATCACAGGAATCTCATCCTGGTGTTCCAGGTAAAGCCTGCGGAATTCAAAATGCAAATTAACCACATTCCAGGCCTGAGCCGCTGTGGCTGGATTTTAAAAAGACAACTTTTTCCTATGGACGGTGGGGGAAAATAGTGTGCACCACCCAGACCAGAGGCACCCCTCTGGCTGTTTCCAGGCGATTGACCATGCCTATGAAATTTTCCATGGTTCCCTTTTGTTGGTAAAGCCCACTAAGTTTTCCTCCCATAGTAAATGATAGCCTCCATTCTTCCTCCCCTGGGACTGCCAAGGACAGGTCCATCAGGGAGGTCTCTCCACCCAGAAGAAGCTGTGCTGAGCCATCTGGAGCAAAAGTGGTTCTCACTCCCATTTTCGCCAAAAGGTCTCTGCCTCAGATGGCTCTGGCTGATAGTGACTGGGTGATTTGGATGGCCCTGCCAGCCTCCTCTGACCTGTTTATGCTACCAAAACCTTACTCTGTTCCTTCTTGTACACACAGAACCTGACCCAAGGCAGTAAGGTTTGAGCAATTCCAAAACACCTTAACATACATTCTAAGTCAGTTGAGTTTGAGGAGGAGCTATTACCATGTTGCAGGGAGGGCCTGGGTTGCCTTCCTCTTCATCAAAATAAACTGTCAGTTCAGACAAACAAACAGAGACAAACATAGAAAGACTTTTACACTGGTGTGTACTACATCTACACCACAGAAAAACAGCGGGAGTTTCAGAGAAACTTTCGTTAGTCACCTTAGCACGCCTCCTTCCCGGAAGCTGGGACCTGTGGGGATAAATGACTCTTAGTTGACCTGGCACAGGGAGACTTTTTGTAGACTGAAAGCTTGGAGGGCCTCCTGAAAGAAAAGTTCTTTAATCCAGTTACAGATGCTGTAAGAAAACCATAAATAACAAGTTCTTTGTTAAATCTACCCTAGAACTTCAAAATTCCATTTTAACACAGCGATTTACAAATCAGAGCAAACTGAAATCTTTACTTGTACAAACATAGACAGACATTTCTACTAGCCAAATAGGCAGACTCCCTTTCCAACGGAGAGCAAAAGACTCTGAGAAAAAGAAATCTTGCAGCTGCTAAAGACTTTTGCACTCCGCCACAATGGGCCCACCCCATCTTTAAACAAACATTAGAAAGAGATAACAAAACACTCACATTTGTACAGCCAGAAGGCACAGAGTAGCTTCCACTTCATACAGACCAGTTAACTCTCTCAGTAGATTAGCCCAAATGGAGCTGAATTGATAAACAAAACAGTGCCCAACTCCCCAGATGGGCATGGGGGCATTCCTGGAACCCACACCTCAGGACAGAATAAAACAAAGAAACACAGAAACAAACAAACAAAGGGCCCCAAAGAACAACCTTCCAAATCCGTGGAAGCAAAACCGAAAGCGAGAGCGACCCGCCTCGTTTCAGACCCTGAAGAGATATTCCCCATCCCTCCTTGTTTCAAATCCTAGAAGTGAAAATCCCTTCCCTCCTCGTCTCAAATTCTGGAGGGGAAAATCCTGTCCCTCCCGGGAAGATCAGAACGTCTTCCGAATCTTCTGGCTTGTGGTCCTTTCCAGTGCATCCACTTAGACCGCTTCGGGCACTACTAGAAATGAGCTCACACAAAAGAGACAGACAAGACAGACACCTACCATGGTCAATCAGACTCTCCGGGTCAGGGGTCCCTCAGGGGTCTTGGGGATCCTGGACGAGCCCCCAAATGTTATGCCCAGATGTTGTGATCCCCAAAGACCACTAGGGAGCCCGAGTTCGATGCAAAAGCAAAGAGCCTTTTTTCAAGCTAGCTCAAGCTCAGTCCCACACACACTCACCGTCGCAGAGGTAGGGCGGAGAGAGAGCGAGTTCCAACAGAACAAAGGTTTTATCCAGGGGCAGTGAATGGGGTAACATGTGTGGCCCCTGTTGATTGGTCAAGGGAAGGGCCACGGTTTGGTTGCACAGGGAGCAGGATGCAGTTAGCCTAATCTGCATTCCTATTGGCCAGTTTGAACAGTTTGGAGTCAGTCTTGCACCACCCTTTCACCAGAGCCCTTGTATTCTGTCTTAAGCACCACTGCAAGAGGTCCAAGCACTGCTAGCTGGCTGGGTTCCTTTCCAACAATCAGAGCTGGCCCAGAAGTTGGAGTTGTCTTGAGAATTAAATAATTCTTCCCTATAAAAGATTTTTTTCATGGCCTGGTCTTTATTCAGGGATGCCATCAACAATTAATTTATAAAATACAAAGTTTCAAGCCCTCAACTTTAATTTAATTCTATTTCCTATTTATTCATCAAATGAGAGTAAAGCTATCTATCTTCCTATATTTTGATTAGTTCTTAAGACTAACAAGATAAAAATTGTACAATAGCTTTGTACATATGTGAAGCGATATGTATTACATGATATTTATTTAGCTTAGAGAGGAACAATCTTACATCAGCAACAATTACCTTTCTTCCAACATCTCCCTGGCTACCAGTCTCCTAAGTTAACTCCCCTGTGCCCTGTCTGCTTCATCAAGTCATTTGATCCTGTAATTCCCATGCAGTAATTACAAGTCTGGCCATGGCATCCAGGCCCATGTCATTTGTCCTCACCTGCCTTTCCAGGCCACATCTGCTACCAGTGTTCCTTTGGTTCTCCATATTCTAATATCACAGACTTGCTTTCTAATCATCAAACATTCTCAACTCATCTCCATCTTTATTTTGCTCTTCCATTCCTTCAAATATTACTTCTTCAGCCTAAATGAAATAGCCTAAACTTCCTCCTTCTACCATTATCCTGTTTTATTTACTTCATAGCACTTATCACTATCTCAGTTTGTTCACTTATTGGTGTATATATGTATTAGTTTTTCTGCTACTAAAGTGCAAGCTCAATTAGGGTGATGTCTTTGTTATGTCTTTCTAGTTCCCAGAGGAGTGTCTATCATCTACTGGGTTACTACACAATTGAATAAATGAATGAATAAATGGGAGGGATTCTCTGATATGTGACAGCTCAGTAACTGGACAGATTCAGGCAAATTATGGGATACCGATGGCTCCAAAGAAAAGCTTTTTTATGTTATTCCAGCTATTATAGTTTTACAAAGTACCATGCTTTGCAGCCACAGGGTCTGAAATAATAAAACAGAGCATACTAGTTGGCCTTGGAAGGAACTTCTCCCTACGACAGATGGAGTAATGAGGAGAAAGCTCAGGCAGAATTTAAGTTGATCACTTAGAAAAAATCTTTGGCACACACATAAAGGGTGACTAAGGGCACTGGTTTCCAAGTCAGGGGATCTGCAGCAGTGAGGTAAGAGAAGTATAAATGTTATTTTTATGTTATGTCATTCTAATCAAAATAGTTTCTTTTCAAAATGTGTATATTGTTTAAATAGAAATGAGGCAATGCTTCATAAACACGATTTGATGAGATGCAATGTTTAATTTTATGTGTCAATTTAGGTAGATCACAGTGCTCAGATATTTGGTCAAACATTTTTCTGAATGCTTCTATGAAGGTTTTTTTTTTTTTTTTTAAATTAAATTGATGTTTAAATGAGTGAACTTTGAGAAAGCAGGCCACCCTCCATAACATGGGTGGGCCTCGTTCAATTAGTTGAAGGCCTTTATAGAACAAAGACCGACCTCCCCTACGCAGGAAGGAATTCCACCACCAAGACTGCCTTTGGGACTTAAAGGGCATCTCCTCCCTGAGTCCCCAGACCACTGGCTTATTCCATCAGATTTTCAACTTTCCATGCCTCCACAGCGCCATGACCATAAAATAAATCTCTATCTCTGCCCCCCTTTATATATATACATATGTACTTAAAATATGTGAATGAGAAAAGTTTGTGTAGCTTATCCAAATATTTATTTGGTCATTAACTTAATTATATATTCAGTATCAAATATATTGGCCCCATTTGGCAATTCTAAAAGTAGATTACTACTAAGAATCAAAAGATAATATGTAATTTCCATGCAGTATGAAGTCATTTAAGCGATTTAACATATATTAGGAAAGAAAAATAAAGGAGTAAACTCAACTTAGTTCATTTCCTCTGGTTTAGCAATTAAATCCAGTCCTGGATCTAGAAGCAAAATTATTGGGGGGGGGGGGGAAGGTAGAAAGAACAAGTGTAACACACACAATATTATTCAGCAAAGTGGAGTAGTCCTATAGAAGCTGATAACACATGCATGAGCCATTACTCTAGTTCAAAGTTATGCTC
Organism: Murina feae; assembly: GCA_004026665.1. NCBI lineage: Eukaryota > Metazoa > Chordata > Mammalia > Chiroptera > Vespertilionidae > Murina > Murina feae. The sequence goes on along the minus strand of PVJC01029972.1, from coordinate 1,528 downwards.
TGCACAATTTTTCTTTTTTAATTGCTCAAGACACTCCACTGTGAAATTGGCTACTTTGACTGTATAGAGTTTAAAGACTCAAGTCATTGTATTTTAGAGTTAACATGATTGCTAATAAAGAATAGTGGTAGCATGAAAAATTGCAGAGACAGTAAACTGAGGACTCAAGAGTTCTACCTGCACAAATTTTAAATACATATGGAGAGAGCATCAGCCTGCAGACTAGAGCCCCAGGTTTGATTCTGGTCAAGGGCACAGGCAAAGAGTTAAATAGGAACTCATGATATCGTGGTTTAGTATGAAAGGTAAGATATCTAACTCAGAATAGTAGATGAGATTGAGAGGGTGGGCACAGATGAACTTATATCAACAGAATTATTCACCAAGGCTTTATTCAGTTACAAGAATTACTTGTACTTTTAGTAGCATGACTGTGGCTTGCAAATATAGCTATATTCAGCATACTTTTAGAAAGCCGATGACAGAATTGTGTCTGTGTGTCTGTGTGTATGTGTGTGTCTCCATGACATAACATTAGTATTGTCCCCAGGTTTTTGCTTTTGTTAAGTCTTTAATTTAACAAATACTTACAATTTCCTACTATGTACCAGGCACTGATAGACATAATCAATTATTTTCTATATAGTCAAAATCAGCTCAGGACAACTAAACACTCCATTTTTGAATACTTGGTTAAAAGATTTATTATATGTCTATGAGAAAGGCTTCAGTTCTTGTGCTCATCTGTTTGGGTTCTCCCTTCATTATCATAACCACTGGAGCCCTCAGGCCTTAACTGGCTGACCAGGTGTGTTGAATTTTAGTCTCTGAAATCCATTTAACATTTCTAAATCCAGTTGCATGCTGCACACCAGCTATGGTTAACATCATGTAAGTCAGAAAACTTAAATGTTTTCTTAGTGTAGTTATTCCTTGAATAGGAGTGTTTGTATGGGGTGGAGTTTAGCAGCTAATATAAATCATTGTCATTATTTCATGCAGTTGGGGCAAATTATATCCACCAAAGATGTAATTATTGATGCTGAAATATGAACATGTCCAACAATATAATTGGGCTCTATATTCTTTGCAATGGTGAGCATGTCAGAGGAAAATCTACAGAACAGCAAAGTCAGATTCCAAAGGCATCAGATTCCAAAGGCAAATTGCACAGGGACTCGCCTTTCAGGCGTAGTTAAGTGTCCTTTTTGTGATGCTGTGAAAAGTGCCCTGAAATGGAATATAGAAAGCCAGGACACAGCTGACTCAGCTAAAGGGCTCAGAACCAATATTGTCTTGAAGTCCGAAACTCTGTTATGATAGGCCAGCACCAACATGCACATGTATTTTGTTTTTTTGTTGCATTGTGTTTAAAAATCTTTATTAGAGTTATCAACACTGAAAATGGTGAATTTTCTGCTAGCCAGTTTGGCTCAGTGAATGGAGCACTGGCCCATGGACTGAAGGGTCCTGACTTTGATTCCGGTCAAGGGCACATGCCTCAACTACAGTCTCCAGGCCCAGGTCA
>PVJC01029971.1:0-21509 GCA_004026665.1 Murina feae | reverse complement strand
AGAAGGAGAAGGAGAAGGAGAAGGAGAAGGAGAAGGAGAAGGAGAAGGAGAAGGAGGAGGAGAAGGAGGAGAAGGAGGAGAAGGAGAAAGAGAAGGAGGAGAAGGAGAAGGAGGAGAAGGAGGAGAAGGAGAAGGAGGAGAAGGAGGAGGAAGAGGAGAAGAAGGAGAAAAAGAAGAAGGAGGAGGAAGTAGAGAAGGAGGAGGAGGAAGAGGAGGAAGTTATAATATTTATTTAGTAAATAAGTGCTGGCATTGTGCTAGGTATTTATGTGCAGTATCTCTTTTCATCCTAACAACAGGCTATGAGACAGATATCAAATCCCCATTTTCACATGGAGACCATCTCAAAGTGGTGACTTACCCAAGGTCACAGGGAGTGGGATGTCTAAGATTTGAAACAAGGTCAGCCCAATCACAAAGGCCACCTTATCCCTGGTTTCACTTTCCTCAGTTTTGGTTACCCACAGTCAACCACGCGGTCCAAAGATATTAAATACAAAATTACAGAAGTAAACAATTCATAAGTTTTAAATTGTGTGCTGTTCTGAGTGGTGTGATGAGATCTCTCACTGTCTGATCTGTCCTGCCTGGGACGTGAATCATCCCTTTGTCCAGCATAAGCACTCTGCACTCACTGCCCTCCTGCTAGACACTTTATATTTCTGTTGTCAGATCGACTGTCACGGTATCGCAGTGCTTGTGTTCAAGTCACCCTTATTTTACTTAGTAATAGCCCCCAAATACAAGAGTAGTGATGCTGGCAATTAAGAAATGTCAAGGAGCCCAGCCGGTGTAGCTCAGTGGTTGAGTGTCCAACTATGAACCAGGAGGTCATGTTCGATTCCAGGTTAGGGCACATGTCCAGGCTGTGGGCTCGATTCCCAGTGTAGGGCGTGCAGGAAGCAGCCACTCAATGATTCTCTCCCATCATTGATGTTTCTATCTCTCTCACCCTCTCCCTTCTTCTCTGAAATAAATAAAAATACATTAAAAAAAGAAATATCAAGGAGAGAGGAAATAAAGTGTATGTATATATAAATGAAAACAGTATATGCAAGGCTTGTACTATTTGCAGTTTCAGGCATCCACTGGGGGTCTTGGAATGTATCCCTTTAAAATAAGGAAGAACTTCTGTAATGTTTGGTTAAAAACAATTATATCCACCCATTTATATATTGACTACTGTCTCAGGTGGCTTTTCCTGGAAGAGCAGAGTTGAGTAGTCGATAGAGATGATAGAGCTGGCAAAGCTTAAGGTATTAGCTATCTAACCTTTTACAAAAATTTTTTTAGTCTCCTAACCTAGGAGATGCAAATTTCTGATATAAAGTCTGTATATAGTTGACCTTGAACCAGACGGATTTGAGCTACGTGGGTCTACTTATATGCGGTTTTCTTTCAATAAATACTACAAATGAATTTACTCTTCCTATGATTTACTTGATAACAATATCTTTTCTATGGCTTACTTTATTGTAAAGATATAATATATAATACATATAACCTGCAAAATATGTGTTAATTGACTGTTATGTTACTGGTAAGACTTCCGGTCAATGGTAAGCTATTATTAGTTAGGTTTTGAGGGAGTAAAAAGTTATAAATGGACTTTCAGCTGCGTCTAACTCCCTTGTTGTTCAGGGTCAACTGTAGTTCAGTTTTCTCTTAAACCAGTCCATTCTTCTAAGTATGATAATGCGCATAATAATTTGTACAAATATGGCAATGTGGTTTCGTGACTGTATGTTCTGATTGTTACCATTGCCCCAATTATGTTAACTTCTTTTTTTTTTTGCTAAGGAGAGATTTTATTTGTGTATTTGTTAAGGATCAGGAAGAAAGACATGAAACTTCCAAATGGCTAAATCTTAGGTAGCAAACCAAATAATGAGGTATATCTTTTTTTTTAATTTTTTACATTTTTTAAAATTACATAAAGCTTTACAAAGATTAGTACATATATCTCTTTTTTCCCCTGCCCTTCCCCCAATTACGTTAACTTCTACTAGATTAAAATGTTATTCGATATAACAGAATTATGCCAGAGTTCAGACAGAACGGTGTGAGAGAGCTGATGGCAAGACACTGCCCGCAGTGAAACCCAGTAAAAGAGAGGAGGCTCCTACCACTCGAGAAAGGGGGCTCGAGCTGCCCGACTCCCTGCCAGTGCATGCATTTCTCAGCTGGGGTGCTGACAGACAGATTGCCCGAATGCCACTGGGCGGCCGAGCCAGGCAAAATGAGAGCATGAGGAAATTTTTCTAGTGAAAAAATGTTTTTCCTTACAAACTGGAAATATTTTCCCTTTTATGTTATATTTCTTTTTTTCCCCCTTTTGAAATAACATGTCTTCACCGTCTACGAAATGTGTTTTCTCTCTTTAGATTTCTGCAGCAAATGAAAATTACTTTTCACCTGTTTCACACGGGCAGCTCCCCAGGCTTATGGTGCATATTAGAAGAAGTTACAAACGAGTCAGGTTTTTTTCACTAGACGAGAATGGTAAAATGGCCAAACTGAAATTCTCAAACACCTTTCTCCGCCTTGCAGTTGGAGTTGGGGACAAGCAGTCTGAAGGCGATGCTGAAGATCTGGGCCCGTGGGCTGTATTATGTTTCTTCTCCCCCTCGAGGGGGATGAGACCCTTGCCAGGCGGTGCATCGTTCTGAGACCTGGGACAAGTCCCCCTTTTGGAGGGGGACTCAGTCATCACAAACGTCAAGCAGGAGTAGTGATGGCTGTTGACAGGGCTCTTGAGAGGACTGAACAAAAAGGTCTTGTAAACTGCTGGAAAGCCTGTGTGAGTGGAAGGTGTAGTTATTGTTTCTGTGTCAGTAAAACCTCTTGAGAGCCTTCACGAGAGGCTGGAGATGGAGAAGGAAGGAAGTGAAAGTAGAATCAAGAGTTTTGTTGCTATTTAAAAGCCACCCTAGTAACAAGCCTTGCAGGCTAAAGAGTTGAAACTAAATGAGGCTTTCAGTTTTCTGTGGGTTTCGGTGATTCCCATTAGCCTGAGGGCTCCCCTTTTGTCTCTCCGCATGTAGCGGCGCTTACACCCGGGCTTGGCGCGAGATGAAGCGCCGCTGTGCACACAGAAACCGCTTGTGCTTTCTCCAGGGTCTCTCCTTGACTTCCTTCCAGTTTTTCTTTCTTAAAACTCCTGGCATGTTCAAAAGTGAAATGCCCAAATAGAGTTACAAACATCGTGGTGCATTTTTTTTAACATTTAAGTTTTAAACGAGTAATCTTAACACATGCATTTAACTAAGTGCAATATAATTACCGCTCCCCCCCCCCCCAGATGACAGCATTTATAAGCAATGTTTATGTAGGACACACTGTAGAGTGTGAGACCCAAATGTAAGGGCGGGTGATGAATGACTCCTTCCAGTCCAGTGAGGGAATGCACTGCATGCAGAGGCTGATTTAGGAACGATGTCAAAAGTCTTTATTTGAGACCCTTTCTCACTGGAAGGCTGGCTGAGAAGCTCTCCTGCCCTCGGTCCCCCAGTAGCTCTGCCCCAAGCCCAGGACCGAGACCCAACTATGAGTATGTGATTGCAACTGTGAAGCAGGGAGGAGGAAAGTAAGGGGTGATGGGGAGGTCGACATGGATTCCTCCCACAAAGAGTTTTCCAGTGCTTACCGTGTTCATAGGTCATGAATGACAATGTCTTGATTAGGCTCATATTCGTGGTTTGAATTCTAGCAGTTCTATTCCCTACTCCTGTTAACAACCCTTTCTAAGCCTGTTTGCTACCGGCTACCTCACGTGTGAGGAAGTTCATTGGTGAGTGTGAGGTTTTAAGGACATACATGTGAAGTGATCAGAAAAGTGAATAAGCACCACAAAAGGTCTGGCCTTCAGGGAGCTTAAATTTCACCTTCCTCATTGCATGCGGCTCTCTGCTTTCTCCTCTTCAAGCTGGTCTACCTGACCTCAAACACCTGTCTTCTATTATCTAAGAATATTTGGTAAAACATGAGTAATTATTACTCCACTGGTGAGGAGGCATAAGAAAAGCAACAGTTGTATCAAGGAAACTCTTTAAATGTCATTAATCAACCACTTAACAAGCAACAACATGTTGGGCTCAGTGTATGGGGCTGTTGGTATCATAGTGAGGGTGTGGGTCCATGCTCTTGGACAGGAGAGATATTAGGTACCTCATGTAAACCTTTAGTTGAAGTATAAAGTGCATCCAGAGAGTGCACAAGCAATCAAGTGTACAACTCAACCGACTTTCATAAAATGAACACACATACATCATCTGTACCCAGATCAATAATCAGAATTTTACCAGCCCCCAGACACCTCCCTGTGGCCCCTTCCACTCACAACAACTCATCAGTGGGTTAAATACTTTTCTGATTTATGCAGCCATGGATTACTTTTGCCTGCTTCTAATCTCTGCAAAAAGAAATTATGGCATGCACTCTTTTGTGACTGGCTTTATAAATGTAATATTATATTTATGTGAGATTTATCCATTTTTTTGTGTATAATTATAGTTTATTTATTCTCCTTCCTGTATGAATATCCATGATTTCTATTCCCACTTTACTACTGGTGGACGTATGGGTTGTTTCCAGTTTGGGACTCTTACAAATAATACTGCAGTTGACATTCTTGTACATGCCTCTGTTGGCTAGATGTGTGTATTCCGTGTGTGTGTGTGTGTGTGTGTGTGTGTGTGTGAATTTCTGTTGAGTATATACATAGGGATGGAACTGCTATGTATAAGATATGGGTATGCTGAGTTTTAGTAGACACTGTCAAACAGATTACCACCATAGTTGTAACAGTTGACACAATGGTCAGCGGAGTATGCATTCTGGTTGCTCTACAGTGTCCTCTTTTCCATTGTAGCCATTTTGGAGTGTGTCTTGAGGTATCTGCATTATTATAGTAAGCTACATTTTCCCCAAAATGAGTGAAATTGTCTCTCACATATTTAGTTTCTGTTTGGATATGTTTTGTTGTGAAGTACTTCTTCTGATATCTGTCCATTTTTCATTAAGTCCTGTTCCTTTTTCTTATTAATTTGAAGGAATGCTTTGTGTATTCCAGGTAAGAGTCTTTTGTCAGATGTGTTGGAACTCTCTTCTCCCAGTCTGTGGATTATCTTTTTTTTTTTTTTTAAAAAAATATTGTATTGATTTTTTTTACAGAGTGGAAGGGAGAGGGATAGAGAGTTAGAAACATCAATGAGAGAGAAACATTGATCAGCTGCCTCCTGCACCCCCCCCACTGGGGATATGCCCTTGACCGGAATCGAACCTGGGACCCTTTAGTCCTCAGGCCAACACTCTATCCACTGAGCCAAACCGGTTAGGGCATCTGGATTATCTTTTCACTCTCTTAATGGTTTTGAAGTAAAGTTCTTAATTTAAATGTAGTTCAATTGATCAATATTTTTTCCTCTTTAAGGTTATTGCTTTTTATGTCTTGGAAAATCTTTGCTTGGGGCTGTTCTCATGAAGGCAGCTGGTGCAAGACTGGGAAATAGTTAAGCACTGTGTTGCCTGGACTAGCAAACTATTCAGGCAGGATAGCTAAAGGCAGCCCTAAGGAACCTGAAGGTGAGATGCCTGTTCCTGCCTTCTGTGTGAAGACCTCTGGGAGGGACATACAAAGAACAACCCAGGGACCCCTGCACACTTTGCATTTTCCAAGTGCTTTGAGAGGTGGAATATAACGTGCGGGAAAGAGAAATACAGAAGAGAGAGAATGCACTACGATCACAAATGAAGGATTGGAGACCAGCTCAGGGAGGCCAGAAGAAAGATCACAACATTCCCAATACCCTCACATGGCCATCTGTCTTCTTCTGGTTCTACTTAGAGCTCTGCCAAAGAACAAGTCCACAAAGGCAGGCATTTGCATTGGAGATATGGCCCAAAAGCTGGTGACATGCTATGGTATGCAGCATTTCTAATGCCCCCAAAGAGATGCTTTATTCGAATCCCTGGAATCTATAAATGCGATGAGACATCACTCACTCATTTGATTGTGTTGTATTCAAGGTAGAGCTGGACTTAATGAGGAGATTATCCAGGTATCTATGATTTGACCAAGTGTCTATAAGCAGAGAGCTTTCTCCAGCTGGCGGTGAAAGAGGAGGAAGTTAGAGTTTGAAGAATGAAGGGGATTTGACTTGAAGGTGCTGGAGGTCACATGAGAAGGAATTCAGGCAACCTTAAAGAACTGAGAGAGGGCCCTGGCCAAGAACCATCCAGGAAATAGTCCTACACCCACAAGGAACTAAATCCTGCCAACAGCCCGAATGAGCCTGGAAGAGATTCTTACTTAGAGCTTGGCTGATAATCTAGCTTGATCTGTGCTAGATTCTGACCTATAGACTTATGAGCTAATAAATACACAATGATTTAAACTGCTAAATTTGTGACAACTTGTTACACAGTGACAAAAAATAAAACACAAGGAATAATCTGAGTGATAGTGAAAAGTCACCTCATAACAAGGTGACGAAGTTGAAGAACATGAATGAGAAGGCTATTGCCAAGTATATTCTAAAGAAAAGTGGTGAGATAAAGGGCCACCTAACATTCTCAAGGAAGAAGGTGGAGGAAGAGAAAAGGATAAAGAGGTTGAGGAGGAGAATAATTAATAAAACTGTTTTACTGCCTCCATATGAATACATGTAGGACAGATGCCGTAATTGACCCTCCCACCTCTCATGTGAGAAGGTGTCTGTTGCTCTCACTGAGTTTAATTCTGCAACTGGAAAACGATTCCATTGCAGCTTTTGAAATGCTCTAGAAATTGCCAGTGGTTTCCATGATGGGTGTCACAAACACTCAGAAATGCTTTCAAAATAGTTCCTATTTCTCAATGTTTTTAAAATAAGGAGACACTCTTTTGTTTCCCCCACTCCATGAATTTAGGAGATTCATGTGAGAGGGGAATGTAAAATGTTCCTGGAATCAATATATATATATAATTTACTTGTAATCGATTAGAAACCCTGAGTTATTAATTGCATATATCCACAATTTGTAAAAAGAGCAAAGCAAAGGAGGCGAACCCTTGTAGTCCATGACTGGTCCTGTGAAGTGGTGGTTGGGGGCACCTGCAGGGATAAGGCCGGCCCTGTTAGCACTGCCCCAGGTTGTCTCCTGTTTCTAACAGTGACATAACAGTCCGCTGATGTTCTTAACCAAGGGAAAGGGACGTCGGTGGCATGAGAAGTGTTCCGATCATTTTTCATTAAACCTGGTAGTTTTGAAACAAACTGTAAAACTCTTCATTGTCAGAAGAAAAGTGAATAGCCACTGCTTTGATGCCCTTAAACACACAAGCCACAGCTTTATGCTGTTTTCAGGTATTTTCAGCAGCTAAGACCTTCTTTTCACTGAAGCATAACGTAATGCAAAGGTGCATGGAGAGCCAGCCACCCAGAATGAGCAGCTCCCAGTTCACCCCTCATTCCCACGAAAGCTTCCCCTTCTCCCCAAAGATGACCTCCTTCCTCATTCCTAATTTGAAGGTTTGATTTCCTTCAGAATGCTGAGATGCCATTGGAGGAAAATGGATTATATTTCTTAACTGGGAAAAAAGAAGCTTTACCTCAAGGCCTTGAAGGTCTTTTTTTTTTTTTCAGTTTTATGGCTTTGCCGTTTGCATGTAGGTCTCCACCCATTTCACTTTAATTTTCCATATGCTGTGGGGCCGGGTAAAGCTCCATCCCTGGCCCCTCCCCTCAGCAGGTCCTGAACTCGGTCTGATTTTCCTCTTCTGAAACTGTTGAAAACTCTGAGATGATTTCAGAGACTTTCTGTGTCTGTTTTTTGGTCTCCCCTTCCTCATACACCCCCAATTCAGGAAATGATGTGAAGGGAAACCAGCTATGTGTTGGAGGCCCCCCGTGTCTCTTTTAGACTTTCTCTGGTTTCTCTGTCCCCAGACTCTCTGCTTTGCTGGGACCAGAATAGGGGAATGTCCGGGATGGAGTGGCTGCTGGAGTCAGCTCCGCGCCCTGAAAGTCTACATGCTCCAGGATCAGCCCCTCCAGTTCTCGCTGCCCCAACAGCTCTCCACCACCTTCAAACAGACGGCATCTGCATTTACTTGGACCTTGCTTGCTTTACTGGACAGAAGTGCTGGTCTGCTGCAAATTACCCCTGCAATAACATATGCATTAATTTTTTAATTTATTAATTTTAGAGAGAGAGAGAGAGAGGAACATCGATTTGTTGTTTCACTTATTTATTCATTCATTCATAGATTCTTGCATGTGGCCTGACCTGGGATTGAACATACAAACTTGGTGTATTGGGATGCTGTTCTTAACCAACTGAGCTACCTAGGCAGGGGCAACAGATAGTTTTTAATTGTAATTGTGGCAATGTGATGAAGAACCCCCCCCCCCCCCCCCCCGCAGAGTGCTGTTATAAGGGAATATCAGGAGTCTGGTGTAAGAAGCCCACCATTTCCTGTAGAAGCCACTGTACTGTATCACTAGTGGACCTGAGCCTTGAGCACAGGGACAAGGCGTCAGCGAAAGAACCAGCAGCTCAGTGTCTAATCCTACTGTGCCCACCGGTCCTTCCTAAGGAATTTAGCCTCTCTTGGCCCCAGTTTCCATGACCCTGGCATTTCTCCACCTGACACTCAGGAGCCTATCTTGTAAGTGCTGTAAACCCTTGGAACAAAAGGCAGCTATTTTAAAAGAGATGCCACAGAAACGTGCTGAGCCCGTGTAAGATGGTGTGTGTGTGCTTGAAAGCCACCACAGTGGTTTTTGGGTTTTGTTGTTGTTTTTTGGTAGGGAGGAAGCGGAAGAAATCCCACCAGGACACATGCTGCCAAAAGCTCCGGAGACACGGTCCCCAGAGAAGGCTCTCTGAGGAAAAGGCCCCTTTGCCTTCGCACAGTATCTTCTATGGTTGTTCCCAGGTGCACTCTGCAGCTTGAGTATGAACCCAGCTTTATCGAAGAAGTCACTGGTGGGAAATGGGATTAACGCTGCGTTCATCTTTTTTATTAAATCCTCACCCAAGAGTATGATTTTATTGTTTTGTTGTTGTTGTTGTTTTTAGAGAGAGAGAGAAGGAGGGAGAGAGGAAGAGAGTGAGAAACATTAATCAGTTGCCTCCCACATGTGCCCCAACCAGGGACTGAACCCAAAACCTGAGTATGTGCCCTGACGGGAATCGAACCCACAGTCTTGCAGTGTATAGGATGACGCTCCAATTAACTGAGCCATCTTGATAATGTTTAGTGCCCTGGATGGAATGGAATTCAGAGTAGTTTTTTCTCTCTCATGCTTGTATTTGCAACTGACAAGGCCTCGTGATGGAGGAAGGAGCTTTGAAAACAGAGCCAGGGAGGGACAGGCGAGCATGGACGCAGGCTGGTAGTCACTGCCAGGCGTGGGACCATCCTTAGGCAAAGAGGAGGATGTGTCTGCCTGCTCCCTGGCAGCTGGCTTCCAGCGGATGGAACTCTGTAACAATGCAAGACAGGCAGGGCTAAGCAAATCTGAGCGATCACCCCTTTGGGAGAGAGAAAAAAAGTATGAATAATTAATTGAAATTGTCCTTTAAAGTAGAGTTAGAAGAAAATGAATGTTGTCTAGAGAGGAGATAACCCCAGCTAACTGAGGATGTGATGGCTCAGAAGATAAACAAAATAAAGTGTAGGCAAGCCCGGAGGAAAACAAATGAAGGGAAATAGGGAGGGAATCAAACACAGGATGAACTGGGAGGAAGTGACTACTTGGGGACAAGCCAGGGGAAAATACTGAAAAATAAAAAGTGAGAGTCTATCATTTTGTTAGGGATGTGGATAATGGGGCAGGCTGTGCAGGTGTGAGTGCTGGAGGAATATGGGAAATCTCCGTGCTTTTGCTGTGGACCTAAAACTGCTCTAAAAATTAAGGTGTTTTTTTTTGTTTGTTTGGTTGTTTTTTTTTGGTGTGTGTGTGTTTATAAAAGAGCCTAGAAAAAGTCAAGGAAACTCATAACACTGCGAGATTGCTAGGGTAGGGGGAGGCGAGTTATCATTCATTAGAAAAGCATGTTATTCAAAAGCTTGGACCTTGACCTCTTCTCACGTAACCTTAGGGAGTATCTCTCTGGGGATTTTGACTCAAGGAGAAAAACAAAACAAAAACAGCCGCACAGATCAGACAAGAGCCCAAAAGAGGAGCGAACAAATTTCACAGGAAGCCTCCCAAGGGGGTCCGTCTGTTTCTCTCTCCATCCTTTGCGTTCTCAGCCCTGTTCCTTCATATCCCCTCTTTCACTTTTTGCCATGCTTTCCCACTGGCCACTTCTGATGTTTCATGCTCCTCATCCAATTTCCACAAGGAGTGGATATAGGAAAAAGGATAATAGTGGTAAAAATAAAGGTTAATAAGAACACACATTTATATGTTGTTTATTATATAATGTAAACCATGATACATTATATATCCTAATGTATATTGATAATGGCTTAGAAGTTGAGAATAAGCATATACCATTCTCAAAAGTCTTCTCTCTTTTACCGTACGCAGTGAGTGAACTCCGAATTTGAGTTTGATCTTGGCACCTGAAGGTTTGACTATTCTTAAGGACATTCTGATGCTAGATCTCAGAACACTTATTCCCCAAACTGTACAATTTCTGTTGCCATTATTTTGAAATACACATTTCCTATAATACAGCGCAATGAAACTGCCAAGCAAGTTGTAATCATAAATAGAATGCTACTTTGTGCTTTTAAAGTGTTGTACTCCTCCAGCCTGAATTTCCTAAGCACCCTTGCAGGCCAGGCAACACTCTGTACTTAGGATTTTGTAGCTGAGCGAACCCGAATGTGGAGAAGTTAAGAACTGGAGCCTGAGCCTTACAGCAAGTCAGGAATAAAGCTGGAATTCAAGGGAAATATCTGACATTCCACATTGGACTTCCTGTACTGGGCAACATGAAATAAGAAGGGAAAACTATAAATGAAGGTTGCAGAAGTATTTTAATCAAGTTTGTGTATATACTAATTACAAGCTAATGATTAATAAGCAATGTCATCGAAGAGTGGTATTAACAAAAAACAATATATTTTTTGTTTTAGTATTTGCTTCTTGATTTCTCATAATTAAAATTTGTTATAAAAACAAATTTTTATGGTTTTAGTGCAAGAGTGGAGACAATAAAATGAACTTAAGAAAGTTTATTAGCCCTGATGAGTTTGGCTCAGTAGATAGAGCGTCAGCCTGCGGACTAAAAGGTCCCGGGTTCGATTCTGGTCAAGGGCATGTACCTTGATTTTGGGCACATCCTCAGTAGGGGGTGTGCAAGAGGCAACTGATCGATGTTTCTCTCTCATCGATGTTTCTAATTCTCTATCCCTTTCCCTTCCTCTCTGTAAAAAAATCAATTATATATACATATAAAGTTTATTAAATTTGTTTTATTCTAATGCACAATTATGTTGGCAAATTCCATATTAGCTACCATCTACCTTTTTGGAAGAGATGAGGGATCAGTTAAGATAATGTCTGTAGTATTTAAGAGTCCTTTAAACTGCGATTAAAGGTATTTGTGCAGTCAAACATTTGCTTCAGATCCCTGGATATTGTAATAAGGCAAATCTGATCCAGAGATTGCTAGGTTGACTGGTGTTTTACTTGTTCCTTTCAGATACTGATGGAATACTGAGATATGAAGCTATTGTTGGAAGTGGGGATGGGGGGAGGGGTGGTGAGCAGAGATTAGGAATGCGGAATTCGGTCTGCTGTTTGCTCTGAAGTGTCAGCACCACAGACGTGAAAACCAGTGGATGCCGTCTGCCAGGGCCCCACCTGGCACCTTCCAGCTTTCACTGCACAGGCAAAATTCTGCACCTCTTTGTAACACAACTCCTAGCACCAGGCTGTGTTGATTTTGTGGCAAGATAATTGGATTTAGGGGCAGATGACCTGCCTCTGGGTCCTATGTGAGATGAGTGGCTTTGAACTCTTTGAACGCCAGTTTGCCTTCTACGCAAGAGGGAAAATGCTAATATCGCATGGAGTTAACTGCTTCGGTTCAGTGAGATACCGGATCTGGCGGAAGTGCTCTATAAACTATCAAGTACAACAGAAATATCTGTTGCGTTTAGTCAGCCAATGATCCTCAGTGTCACTCGCTACCCCGCACCCTGGGGCCTTCTGGTCATGCCTAGCTTTTGCTTCTTGTACTTAGCCCCTGAGAAATCTCTCTAACCAGCTCCATCATTTACCTCATCAACAGGCGACTTAATGGGTGCACGCCCTGGGCCGACCTATGGACCCCGCACTCAGAAGGGCCCTGTGCTTTGTTTAACGGTCTGCTGTCACCTTGAAATTCTTACTAATTTTCAAACAAAGGGCTTTCGGTTTCATTTGACATGGACCCCTACAAATTATGCAGCTGGTATTGCCTGTCGTGTTTTTCTAACTTACAAAGTGAAGCCTGACTTTGAAATTCCTTGGAATTTGCCTCATTTCTAATCATCTGCTTCAAGGATCACCTCTATGTAGCAAGTTATAAATTAATATTTTTATTAAAATAGCTTATATTTGACATAGTGTGTGATAAAATAGCTTGCAAAATTGTGATCTAATGGTCCACTCTCTCTGGGCCGTCTAGATTCTGGATTTCTGGAGGAAAAGTTTTAAATTCCTGTCCTAGTGCCTGGCACATTGGGGACACTCATTAGAAGCGGAATGTGTGCACATCATGTACACTATCCATCTATTGTGAGAAACATTCCATTTGGATGACAAGCGTATCCTAATAGGGTGATTTATGGTTTTATTTTCCATATTGTGGTTTATAGCAGCCAAGGGCATACGACGTTCAAAATACCAGTTGCAGCTTTCTTCAAGTTTTTTAAAAATGTATTTTTTTAAACCTTTGATTCTCTAGAGAGAAAAAATGAAAATATATTTTATGTTTTGCTTTCAATTATAAAATAGTCAAATCTGATAAGGAAAGTTAGATTGGTTTGGCTTTGCTGCGTATGCCATTTGGTAATAAAATGACAGTCAAATAATGTTAAAGTACACGTCCTCTGTTTTCCATTCTAGAGGAAGTTGGATGACCTCAGACGGGTCTCAGCAATATGTTTGGGAGTGGTGGGCACTGCTGCAGGGAAAGTGGTTAGATCAGTTATGTAGGGGAGGGACTTTAGATTAGTTATCTATTGCTGAACAAAAATTTGCTCTGAAACATTTCAGTCTAAGGCAGCATTTATTTGTCACACAGTTTCTGAGCATCGGAGATCTGGGAGCAACTTAACCAAGTTGTTGTGGCTCGGGGTTTCCTGTGAAGCTGCAGCCAAGATGCTGACTGGGGCTCCGTACTCTGGAGGCTCGACTGGGGCGGGGGATCTGCTTCCAAGAAGCCTCGCTCTCAGGCTCTCAAGCTATTGGCTGGAGGCCTCTGTTTCTCTCTAGGAGGCCTCTCCACTGGACTGCGTGAGCGTCCTCAAGACACAGCCACTGGCTTCCAGGGAGTCATCCAAGATCACGCGAGACAGAGGCCACAAGGACTTTTATAGTCTATCCCCCAGAGAAGTATCCTCTCAGTCCTACTTTTCCACTAGGTTGTGCAAAGTATCTCAGTCCATTGGGCTGCTATACAGAGAAAGAGAGAGAGAGAGAGAGAGAGAGAGAGAGAGAGAGAGAGAGAGGCTGAGTGGCCTGTAAAGACAGACATTTATTTCTCACAGTTCTGGAGGCTGGGAAGCCCAAGACCAAGGTGAAGAGGCGAGGAGTCTGTGGCACTCTCTATTAGAAGAACACCAATTCTGTTCCTGAGGGCTCCGTCTTCCTAACCTAAGCACCTCTCAAAGGCCCACCTCCTAATACCATCTCCTTCGGGCCTAGGTGTCAACTATGAATTTGGGCTGGGGGAGAACACACACCTTCAGACCATAGTGCAGACCAACCTGATACAACGTGGGAGGGACTATGGAAGACTGAATATCAGGGGGTGAGATCAGTGAGGGCTATCTTGGAGGCTGGCTACACAGTCTTTTCCATGGATTTTACTGCAATTCCAAGTGTTTGGCTTCTTAGAAGCCCTGCACAGTAGACTGAAGGCATCCGGTTAATTTTCAAGTCCAGCCAATACATTTCCATTAGATACTGAATAAGGGCTCTTGTATGTTACAACTGTGGAAGAATTCCCGCTGTGAATGAAGCCATCTGAAGTGTCCCTACTGACCACATTCTTACTGTTAAGTGCCGCCAGGTTGGGAGCACAAGTTGTTTCAGAGAAAGATAAGCAGAAAAGAATATGCTGGGATGTATAATCAATCCAGGGAAAGTGCAATTCAGACTAAACGCTGTAAGAATTGAGTGCTCTCTGCTCATTTTCAAGAATGCAAAGCCTCCTGAAGCTGTAAGTTTGTTGAAAACGGAATAAAGAGATGATATGGAGAGGTGAGGATAAGGGGAGAGCCCTGAGCAGCGGGGCAGGGGGGCAGGGGGCTGATACAGAAGCCTCATTGGCTGACTTCTACCCTCAGGGGAGGCACAGGGAGTCCCACCTCCCTTGACATCAGGAAAATGGAAGGAAGCAGACATATCAATAGAGGGGAGACATTTATCAGACAATGGCCACATGCAATGTACTTTCCATGTTGTTTTATTTCAACTCCAAACGACTGGGAGAGGCCAGTGCAGCAACTTCCTCTTTACAGAAGGGGGCTTTGAACCCAGAGCTGTTTGCATCCAGAGCACACACTGTTTTCACAAGACACTTCCATCTCTGTGGGGATGGGCCAGCTGGAGCCTGTGAAAAACAAACAGGACTCCTGGGAGTGGGGAGGTGCTGAGTCATTGGCATTTAGCCAGCGGGTAAACTTCCTCCTTTCTGTCCACAGCCCTGGAAGACTGACTGTGACTCTCCTAGAGATGCATAGAGACACAGCTGTCCACAATTTCCACTACGCCCGCTGCGGTCGGACACACCCAGTAGGGACGGACACAGGCTTGTTCCTGCAGAAGGGCTAATCTTACACCCATTTCCAAATGGAGCCATTTGCTTTTAGCCACTTTAAGTTTAAATAAAACCTATTTCTCAGAGGGACGTGAGAGTGGCCATTTAAAAAGAAGAGAAAGCAATTATATTATCAATCACAGCATGGAAAATAAAACAGAAGAGGCAGTTTGGTATAGAAGAGTTAGGAGAGTCAGTTTTGAATTCTAGCTCCACATCTACTAGTAAGTGATTTAAAACAAATATGTAAGCGCAATCTCTCACCTATAAAATGTGGACACGACGCCTACCTCGTTAGAGTGTTGTTTTAAAGGAGGTAATGTTAAATATTGCCGTGAGTAGCTCATAGTAGGTGATAAATAAATTGTAGTCACTTCTATTAAAATGAATTACTCCCCCCCCCCCAAAAAAAAGATTTACTATTCTAACTATGGACTGCTTTGGCTAATATGCATCTTCATTCCCAGGTAAACACCTATTAGTGCTGGGATGTTTACCTAACGATGCGGACTGTGCCTTCTTAGGTCACTGCACATCCAGGTGTTTGGGATGCAGCTGTAGAGCAGGATGGTGTCGTGAACATTGCCCAGAGTTAGAGAAACACGGAGAGAGAACCAAGAGGGGTTAGATATGCCACGACCTTCTGCTTTGAGTGACGGCAAGATGAAGGAAAGTGAGGGCAATGATGGTACGTGTGGGGTGTGGGGTGGGGTGGGCCAAGCCAGAGCTAAGGCCGAAGATGGAATGTACTGGTGGATTTGAAGGTAGTTTGTAAAGAAGACATGCCATGCACATTATCATCAGGGGCCCACCCCAGCCTCTCAGTGTGTTAGTGTCAGGAGAAGGGAGAATGGAACAGGAGTTGCTAAAACCCAGACAAATGCTTCTCCTGCTTTATGCCATCTTGGGAATGGGGATGCTCCACCCCTCTCCTGATATTTCATGGTTATTTAGAGATCAGCCGCGGCACAGCCTGCATATGTCTAGTGGCTGGTGTTACTCATCAGCTTCTCTACAATTTTCATGGTGAGACCAAATTATCAGAGAGATACCAAGACTTACCTTAGTAAAATGCCAGCGTGGGGGAAGGAGAGAGACTTAGTCCTTAGGAGAAAAGTTCAAGAGGTTAGGGCTTTGGGGGACAGGAACAGCTTAGCCAATCAGCTTTGAGAACCTTGCCTCTGAAGGACAGGGCATGTTTGTGTGTGTGTTTGTGTGTGTGTGTGTGTGTGTTGGGTGGTCAATCACCCCAAAAGAATACTAAATAGCTTGGCTATTTATGTGGGATGAAATGGCCTTTTTTTTTTTCTTTTTTAAAAGATAGATGACAGAGATGATAAAGAAAATTACAAGCTTCCTGTGGAAGAAAGATTGGAAATTAGTCTCAAAACTATTTTGTAATTATGTCTATCTACTTTAGATATTTTGGCTTAAATTAAAGGTAATAAAAAATACATACTTTATGCTATAATGTAGGCTTAGTTTTTAATCAATAAAAATTTGTATACTACTTTACAGAAGGTGGGTTCACTATGACCTGTTTGTTTATTAGACTTCAAAACATATGATAGAAATGAGCATCACTAGATATAATTAAGGTGAGGCAGCTGAATCAGCTACTGTTAGCAGTTAACTATTCTAGTGTCAGATTATGCAGGCCAGGAAGAGATAATTTCTGGCAAAATTCTCCCAATCTGAACTCCCCATTTTTCTGACATTTTAGAGGCAAACACAGCAACGAGCAAGCTCAGTGCTCACCAAGTGTAGAAGCATGCTCCAGGCTACATCATTTATAGGTTGCACTTTCTGGGACTAGAAATTGCTTAAATTAAGAAGTAGAAATGAATGGTGAAGAATTAGCCCCTTTGTTTACTCATTGTAAACAAACCATCAGATCATTCAAAGCACAATTTGTCTCACTGGCAGTTTCATTTATCTGAGGAAATGAAATCTTCTCACCTCTTCACCTTACCTCTCTAGAACAATATGAATTTAATGGTATCCAAATGTCCTGGGTTTATTTGCTTGCTTACTGTGCCTTCCATTCAGAGTAAGATAAGACCTGATAGTGTTTTGTTGTTTGTTTGTTTTTTTAAAAAGTTGATTATCCCCTAAGTGCAAAACACTTCCACAATACACAGTAAGAACATGAATGCATGTTACATTTAGATTAAGCAGGAGACCTCAGGAGAATTTTAGAAACATTTTAGAGATTGAGGAAGTGGAGTAAAGAATGCATATTTATTCATAGGATTTATGTAGCTCATCTACAAGAAATTACAAATAATTTGTTTCAAAATAAGAATGGATGCCTAGCCCTGACCGGTTTGGCTCAGTGGATAGAGCGTTGGCCTGTGGACTCAAGGGTCCCAGGTTCGATTCTGGCCAAGGGCATGTACCTTGGTTGTGGGCACATCCCCAGTGGGGAGTGTGCAGGAGGCAGCTGATTGATGTTTCTCTCTCATCAATGTTTCTAATTGTCTATCCCTCTCCCTTCCTCTCTGTAAAAAAAAAAAAAAAGGAAAGAAATATACTTTAAAAAAAAGAACGTATGCCTAATGAGTTCCATCATGGTTTACAAATGTGAGGTTTGGGAAGCAGGAAGTCACATGGGTCTGACTGACCTTTCCTGGGGTTCCCAGGAGGAAGGTGTTAAACAACATTCAAGCTGATGAGAGTCCCTTGGGGCTTTGACCTTTGTAAGTTCTGGTTCTGGTGGCCATGGTTGCCTCTCCTTGTAGTTGATGGTGTCTCCTGTGGCAGGTTCCCCTCTGGCCTGACTGAAGAACTTCCATGGAGAAGGAAGTTGGAGCACCCAGCGCAAGAACCCAGCCTGGAGGAACTCCTGCACTCCAAGATTGGCAGATGTGGATCGTCATCCACCAGGAGACATTTCCTTTATCTTCAGGGCAACTAGGCATGACTGTGTGGCTAAATTCTAACCAATGAGATTCAGCAGAAAGCACTTGGCAGGTCTGATCACCTTCCCTGAGAGAGAACCACTGTGTACCCTTGAGTTCTCTGCTCCTCTGTCCCTCCCTCTGATTGTGGACTGGAAGATGGACCCAAGAGGATGACCATCAGTCACTTGGGAGATGATGGCGGAGAGGAAGACCAGAGGGGTCTGGACTCTTGAGGACTCCGAACCTGCTGTGATAGCCTGCCCCTCCCGCACCTCCTGATTTCACTTAGGCAGGAAGAAGACATATTCCTGTCTTGTTTAAACCACTGTTATTTTGAGTTTCCTGTCACTTGCTGCTAATCTGGGTAAAAGACAGAATTTGGTTTCTGCTTTTTTTGTTTGTTTTCTTGTTTTGTCCATACACAAGTGACAACACAGAGAAAGTTATACCCGATAGGCAGTGGGAGAACACAGATTGTGGTGCAGGCCACTTGCTGGGATTCTGGAGGACTCCTACTCCATGTCAGTGTCTGATACAGGGTTACTCACACACCTTCAGGGCCACGCTACTCCTGGTGGCTGTCAAGAAGTCATAATAAAGAGTAGCACACCAGCAGCTCCTTAAATATCTTCTAAAAATCCAATTAAGGAGAGCTGGTAGAAATCATAATGGGGTCTGCCCCTTGGGATAGGTTTTTTTCTGAAGGGAGAAGAGATCAGCTGAGAATTAAACAGATATTCCAAGTGGTTACCCCTTGAACTGGTGTCAGGCAATGCAGGCCAAAGTCCAAGATTTTCTTATGAATAAAGATTTATTATCCAAAATGTATAAAGAGAGGGGACAGGAAGGGGATAGAGCAACTTCAAATAAAGCAAGCTCAACAGTGATTGTTGCAATAATGGCAAAACCTCGGCTTATTGCAATTTTTAATATTTAGCTGCTCCGTTTGCCTTAGAATATTTTATGTGCTCACAGTTGTGTGGCATTTTAATAGGAATGGTGCTGTCTCAGTTTTTCCTCTGAGATGTTTACTTGTCATTGGAACTCTTAATGTTAGTTGATGTCTCGTCCTTGATTAGGACCCTCCTTTATCCTTTGCTCTGTCTAGCAAAGTACCACTGGTCATCGAACCATGGCTCATAGGCTCAACCAATCCATGGGCTAGCAATATTTATATATATTTCTATCATAATTGACAACCAATATTATCTTATATTAGTTTCAGGTGTACAGCATGTGTTAGACATTGGTATTAATATTTTTAAATGGTTAAAAAAATTAAAAGAATAATAAAATTTTGTGACAAGAACATTATGTAAAACTTACATGTTAATGTCTATAAATAAAGGTTTATTTGAATAAATAAATTTGAATAAATAAATGCCTATTCATTTACACAATCTCTATGGCTGTTTTCACACTACAATGGTAGAATTAAACAGTTGCAACATAACCTGCATGACCTGCAAAACTGAAAATATTTAGTATCTGTCTCTCCACAGAGGAAATGTCCTGACCTCAGATCTAGCACAGTGTGCCATCTTGATTTTGAAATTCAAATGGAAAATCATAGAATTTGGAAGTTGAAAGGGTATTTAGAAAGCCTCTTGCCAACATCCCTGATATATCTTTGACCAAAATCAAGTCTTATTTTTTGTGCAGCTATTTTATTCTTAGGAATGGCTACTTAAAAAGTTATTCTCTGATGTTCATTTCTTTGTCGTACTTCTACTCTCTCAGCATGGCAAGAAGTGGCACATAATAGATACGTTAGAAGTTTTAATCATTTAATAATTACTGAGCACACTGTATGACAGGACTGCTCTAAGTACCTTACAACTCATGGAACAGTATGAGTTAGATGCTGTAATGATCTTTACAGAGGCCACTGAGGGACAGGGAGGTTAATTAAATTTCCCAAGGACACAAAGCTTGCAAGAGGCGAAGTCAGGACTGAAACTCAGTCTGGCTCTGGAGTCTGGGTTCTCTGCTGCTCCATTTACTGAAGAGAGAACGAATGAACACTGGTCAGTTGCCTTCTATGTGTCAGTCCTTCAAATAGGGAAAGGGGGCTTCCAAACGCCTAAAAACGTGTATGCAGTTCCTCTAAAAGCTCAAGCCATGTGATGCTGCAATATGGAAACAAGGAGAGTATATTCTGGCTGTGCTTCCTGTTTCCTCTGCCTAGTTGTTCTCATTTCTCCATTTAACCAGGATAAACACTTAACATAAAGAGATGGTGAAGAATCTAGGAGCATTTAACCTGGGGAAGAAAGCTCTTGTTGGAAATATGACTGTAGCAATTAATTCTAGGCTTTACACGACATTCATGAAATCCAGAGGGGGAAATTCATTATTCCAGTACCTTGAAAAGGGCAGACACTTACTTTCCAGAAGCCTCCAGCAGCTCCCCTGTGTTAGTCAGGGTCCACTAGGAGCCAACATCAAGGTAGGATTTTACGTGCTGAGCCTTAATTAGGGGGAAATGCATGTGTGAGAGGAAGTAGGGACCTGGGCAGGCGGGAGGGGCAGCCAGGCTCTGATGGAAGTCTCTTACGGACTGTAAGGAAGAGGGAGGGAGCGTCTTACATTGCTGTGCAGCCTCAGGCAAGCCTGGGGGAATCCTACAGCCAAAATCAGCTGGCAAAGGAGTTCAGTGTCTCCCAGGAACCAATCTGACTCACTGCCAGTAAGATCCACACATTTGGGGATGCATTTCAAAGTGCAGCATCTGGGCCGCTTGGTCTTAAGCTCCTGGGGTAGGAGGTATTTGACATGCATTCTCACGACTGCTACATCTCTCCCACCGTGTTTTCTATCCATTCTCATACTGACTGCCCACAGCACCCTATTAGGTAAGCATTCTTACTAGCTCCAGATTATGTAGTGCACTAAAGGCTTAGAGGGTTAAGAAACTTTCCTGAGAACCCAGCAAGCAGGTAGCTGATTGATTGCAAAGTTGCAACATCTCAAAATATTATTATGATCATCTCTTCTCCAGCTTTCTTCAATAAGGCTTTCTAAAAATAAGTTTACTCTTCAGGAGCTATCCTTTTCTGGGTGAGAATGGGAGAGCTTTGAGCTCTCTTAGGCACTCTACCAACATTGGTTTGAGATTGCTGGTGAGGACTCTTGAGGCTGGCATGGTGCCAACTGGAAGGGCAGCTTGCGCTTACTGTCCGGTAATTGCAGGTAGCCAAATACAGTGCAACGCGTTGGCACTGTAGCATTTGGCAGGCTTTGTAAAAGGACTGTTTTATGTATTTGTTTTGGTTGCTTAGTTATGGGCTGATATACACCAGGATCATGTGGCACTAGTATTTTAGGGAACCAATAAAAAGACAAAGACCAAAATAACGAGGGCCATGGGGAGAATTTCAATGGTCATCTCAGTGACAACTCATTTGATTACAGTAATCTTTACTGTGGTGTGACTTGCTTTAAAGAATACAAATCAACAACACAGATAAATGAAAGGGTGACTATCCACCTTGAAAGGGCATAATTAATTTACAGAAGTATTTACTATGAGTTTCTTAAATATCAATGAAACGCAATTTAAAGAGCAATTCATGCCAGGTCAGTGTGGCTCAGTGGTTGAGTGTTGACCCAGGAGGTTGGAGTTCCATTCCC
>PVJC01029970.1:0-21486 GCA_004026665.1 Murina feae | reverse complement strand
GAAAAAGGACATCTATAATCTGGGAGTGTTCTAGATTAAGACATGCATGTGCATAGTGAATAGAAGAGGGAGAGCAAATTATTCTTTAAAGATGGTTTTTCCAAAAGTAGCACTTACCTTTTAATATCTCTATGGATTTGATGGTTTTCATGTAAAAACCTGATGCCATTAGCTGCACCCTGAGAAATCCTGCATCTCATGTGCCAAGAAAGTGGTGGAGTATCCTCCTTGTGAAGTAAGAAACAAACCAATTTAAACATTAGGAGGATAAAAGTACCTACAGTAAACACAGAACAGAAAATGTTCCTAAGCAACTTGTAAACAGGGGTTAGCATTTCTCATTTGACAATAAAAATACATAAGAGCATCTTCAAAGTCTAGTTTTGACTAATATTTTACATTTTAGATTAACACCTAATAGAATGGCAACCCCAGTTTTTTGCATATCAAATGTATAATTTTCATAGAGCAGGAAAAATATTAAGATTGATACAATTTAAATGATCCGTCACAAGGTAATATTAATATCCAAAAAAGAAACAAAAAGCAAAAAATCTGAAGAACAAATATCTTACCAAGCAAGATAGTCTGTCTAGCAATGAACCGTTAGGCATGTAAACATATACTAAGCAGAGGTCTTCTCCATCACTTGAGAAACCAAGTAGTTCTACTAAATTTTCATGTTGGCACCTGTGACAAATAATTTTTCACTCAAAATCATTATGATACACACATATATTGAGCCATAGGTTGGCAGTTATTCCGTTTAGAGCTTTAGAAAAAAAGATCTAGAAAATAATATGCTTAATATCATAATATGATATATGCTTATATATGTTTCGTATAACTTGATAGTCTTCTGCAAACACTTCTCCTTTTAGTCAATATTGATAAACTTAGAAGCAAAGCCTCTTTCTATTTTATAGTAAAAGCTCAATAATTCAGACCTCTGGAACTTGTGATAGTTTGGTTAAGAACTAGGCTGATGTTTACTTTTGTTTAGCACAATTTTCAATTATAGCACGAATAAGATTTCAAGAAGTTTGTTGGAACCTGTATGAAACCCTTTCAAGAATGCTCTAACACATCCAAAGCACTGATTTACAGACATCTGATCTTTAATCAATCTAATCTATACATTTCTGATATTTCATTATATCTGATTATTTATAACTTGAGTTTCTTTATATATGTGAGAGTAAAAAAACTAAAGAGAGCTCAAGTATAACAAAACTGCAGACATGTGCAATCCAGCAGAAAGAAAACTGGGCTCAGTGTTCAGTGCTAAGTTTGAAGTCCAGCTCTGCCACCTCCTGGATATGTGAACTATAGCAAATTAACAACTCATCAAGCCTTAGCAAATTTGCCTGTTAATAGTGGATAATAATACCTATGTAACATGGATGCTGTGAGAATTAAATGAGCAAATATATGAGAGCCTTAACAGGTACCTAGAGCATGATAAATATTCCATCCTTTGCTTACTCATCTGTTCATTAAAAATGATCTATAATTCTGGCATTTTGTTATTTCAAATGAGAGTTTGATTTGAAATCAGTCTATCCTCAAAAATATTTTATAAAGTGCAAGTTAAAATGACAAATTCTCCATGTTCCAGCAAATTAGTACATTTTAGAAATGAATAGATAACATTTGCTGAGTTTATACTATATATAAGGTAGTATAGTAAATAATTTACTTGCTTTATTATTCCTCACAATAACATAATGAAGAAGGAACTATTATTATTATTCCATTTTATAGATGAGAAAACTAATGGATAGAGAGTTAAGAAATGTGGCTAAGGTTATTCTGCTAGTAAGGTCCAGAGATTGGTACTTATTAAAAAACAGTAATAATGTTCAATAGTGGTGAGGTAGCAGTGAAGTTTGAAATTGTAATACATTGCTGATAAGAGTATGAATTACCATAATCTATATATGCCCATTTGGACATATACTTGGAAAGTCTTTAAAAAGTTCATGAATTCTGAACTATAATTCTTCTAGGACTCTATCCTGATGAAATAAGCAGAGTTGCATTTAAAGATTTATGTACAAAGAGATTTAAAGGAGCTTTAATTTGTAATATTGAAAATCAGAAACAAACCTACTAGGGTAATAATTAAACAAAACATAATCCTCATATATGACATAATTTTATACAATAATTTAAAATGTTTTAAAATTATTTTTAATGACTTGGGGAAATGCTATGCAGACAGCATGAAGAACGTACATCAAATATTATTTGTGGTTATTTCTGAGTGATTTAAGAGGTGATTTTTATTATTTTAAAAATATTTTCCTATATTTCCCAATTAGCTACTTGAACAAGTTACTTTAGGATTGAAGAATGGGGGTAGAAATGAGGAGAAAAAATTGTAAAAGTGTTTTAATTTTTCTTATCATTATGTATTATTTTTACTGTAAATAAATGAATCCCAATCTATTATTTCTTTCTTGAGGTTAAGCAACTAGAATTGGTGATTTATAGCAATGGGTCTAATAAAATTCATATAAAAAACTCAAGCTCTGGAATCAGACAGATTGGTATTTGAAACCCAGCTCAAATATTGATTGGCTATGAGACCTTTCTAAATCTCAGTGGGGGGAAAAATGTTGGGAGGGAGGTTATAACAATTACTAGAGGCCCGGTGCACAAAAATTTGTGCACTGGGAGCGAGGGGGGATCCCTCAGCCAAGCCTGTGCCCTCTCGCAGTCTGGGACCCCTCGGGGGATGTCCACCTTCTGGCTTAGGCCCCATCCTGTCTGTGATCGCAGGCACGGGGGTGGGGGGGGTGGGGGTGGGGAGAAGAAGCTGCCTGTCTGTGATCATGATTGCAGGCTGCTGCCGGAGACCTGCAATCATGGTCAGGCGGCTTCTTCAACTCCCGGGGGAAGCTAGCCTCAGGCACTGGAGCTGGTCTTCTCTGTCTCCCCTGCCTTCTGAGTCTCCAACAGGCCTGGAGCAGCCAGAGCCGGGATGCTTGCGTGGTAGCTGTGGCTGCAATTCAAGTATCCGGGCTCTGGCCTCTGCCATCTTTGTTGGGTTAATGTGCATCTCACTCTGGATTGGCTGGTGGGTGTGGCCAGTGGGCGTGGCTTAGCGTAGTGGAGTGAGGGCTAATTTGCATGTTTGTCTATTATTATATAGGAGGATTGTTAGGATTAAATGAGACAATGCACATAAAAAATACTGTACAGTGCCCTGTACACTGTAAACTCAAGTATCCATTATTACAATTATTAGAATAAATTTCCTATTTGTTTTTGTTACTTTTCCTGGTGATGCCCAACAATTTTCAAGCATACTGGGTCAAGGCTTTCTAAGAACTCTGGCATATAACACTTTCCTGGTTTATGGGTGTTAACTTACATCTAAGAGTCCATTATACTATACTTTACTTTTTATATCTACAATTTATCTCTCATAAATACTGGGAGCAGAAAACATGATAATGGAAGAGTTGAAATTCTATGTAACTTTGCTATGATTTAAAATGACTGCTGTTTAATGCACAGGCATATGGGTATGTGTAGTTATGGAACTGTAGTCAAAATATTTTAAATTGCTCTAATCTAAATCCTTTATTTCATATATATATATATATATGAGAAAATATCACTAGTTCACAATACCCTTGGGGTAAGAAAGCAGATCCCTCATTCCTTGCCATGCTCTTTTCCACTGTACCACACCACCACATAAACTTACTTTGCCATTACTTTTATTTCTTGATCAAACTGTTGTTTCAGTTCTTCATTACTAATGTCAACCACCTGAAAAAATAATATACAATATAATACAATACAACAACCCTAAGGCTTCTAATGCTAGAACATGGCTGAAGAGATCAATTGGCTGATCTCTTAAAATAGCAAGGCATTATTCTCCCCAATTTATAGAACAATTGAGAACTAGAATATTAGTGATTTGATCAAGGTCCCACGGCTGGTTAGTAGAAGGAAATGAATCTTATAAACCATGTAAACATATAAACCTGAGTTATTGTGGGAGTGAAAAAATAATATGAGACTTTGCTGTATACACATTTTGAAAAAAATTCTGTGGAGCAGAAAACACATTAATTTAAAGGCAAAAAGAAAAATAAAACCTTCAAAAGTGTTTTTAGCACATATAACAGGGTGACTTTCTTTGTCATATAAATATATACTATATTGATACTTTAAAAAATATAACAACAAATCTAGAATATAACAAATCAATAAATAAAAGATGAATACCCTAACAGAAATGGGAACAAAGGATATAGAAAAGAAATTTTGCATTTTTAATGTATATTTTATAAGCTTTATTTTTAAATGAGAAAATACAAGAAAGTTATTTCTATAAAGTGTTCTTAGTGTCTTATCATTTTAATCTTCATTATGCATGAAGCACTGTGTAAAACAGGGGTTCTCAACTTTATTCTGTGACTCTCCCATAATTGTATGAACAATGCTATGTATGTGTGCATAACTACATTTTGGGTAGAGATAACCCAGAGCTTTCAACAGATTTTTAAATATTAAGGACTGCCAGCTTAGAATGATGTTTATTTAAAGAAAACATGCACTGAAATAATATATTTCCTAAAGATTAACTTAAAACGTATTCTAGAGCACGCTAGGAAGTAACTCTTCCTTTAAATCCTTTTATCCCTGGAAAGGAAACTTACTGCCGCAAGCCTCTTCACAGCCACAGTCCTGTTGCTCACACAGCCTTTGTAAACAACGCCGAATCCGCCCTCTCCCATTTTGTTGCCACCGACAGAAATGGGGCGCTCATCGAAGTTATTTGTGACATCCTTCAATTCATAAAATGAAAAACTGTGGAAACCTATAATGTCAATAAAGGGGAAGAGTGCTTCAGTGAAAAAGTGGTTTTAGTAATTCCAGTATTTTATCAATTTAAGTATTTTACATTTAAATATTTATTACTTTGGATTAGGCACAATGAGAGAGAGCAAAAACGATTTTTAAGTAAAAGTTTTAGTCACTTGTTTATTCATAAAATAAACCTTTCAAGTTAGGTAAATATTTACTATGGCCTCTACTCACTGATAACATGGTGACTTATATAGTGAAGATGGTGCTTAATAAGTCAGGAGAGGAAAAAACTACAAAAGAGCTATTGCCAGTGTGCACCAACAAAAGGAGGAATTTGTTTTTAGCAAAATGGTCTTATGGCAAACCACCAGTATAGCAATGTTCAACCTTGCTCACCTCATGGCACACATAAGCTTAATTAGTTAAATTCTGCAAAATAAAAAAAAAATATTTTGCCATTCTGACAAAAAAAATAGGTATAATTTTTTATGTTTTATATTTATTTATTTTTTTAGAGAGAGACAGAGAGGGATAGAGATAGAAACACTGATGAGAGAGGAACATCAATCAATTGCCTCCTGCATGCCTCCCACTGGGAATTGAGCCCACAACCCCAGCCATGTGCCCTGACCAGCAACAGAACTGGTGATCTTGTGTTTCATGGTTCGACACCCAATGCCTGAGCAAGCAACACTGGCCAGGCAAAACAGATATACTTTTGATTTATTCTCATCCTATGGCTATTGTTGTATTGGCTGTTGTCATTTTTTAAATTTGCCAATGTAAGGGAAAAGAGGTCAATGCCTCTGACTAGTCAAGTAGTGCATGTTCTAAAAATTCTTTCGGCACATTGGTTAGAGATCATTGCTCTGGTGGAATGCACTGCAAATGTTACTTACGCGTATCACTAACTTCTAAACTTTCCGTACTTGAGGAGTCAGGTGGCATATGATTTTGTTCAGGATTCCGCACAGGTGTCACAAATGACCTGTCTTTATCATAGAGAGGCATCGGATTCTGCTCGACTGTTACAGCTTCTTTACAAGGCAGTGTTTTAACCGTTTTGGGAACAGCATCTGCCAAATGAAGTAAGACCCGAGTTGTCCTTCCGTAGAAACAGTGAAAAAGTTAACCTAGGAACTTGGTTTGTTTAACTTCATTCCAGTTTCAGCATTAGCCCCATATTCTCACAGCACACACAAGAAGCTACCTAGTCAGAATTTTGTTTTGGTAAAGATAGGAAAGGCAGAGTTTTCAAAAAATGGTCTGTGAGCCACCTGCATCAGAAGCGCTAAAGCCCTTGAACCCAATTCCAGAATTCCAATAATGATGTCTACAATAGAGCCCAGAAAGCTACCCATTTACAGAAACCCCAGATGATTCTTACGTGCATCCAGAACCACTGGTGTAAATGACATCAAAGGGAAAAGGTAAAGTTATGAGAAAGGCAACAAGACCCTAACCCACCAGAATATAATATAAGGAAATCATGAC
Organism: Murina feae; assembly: GCA_004026665.1. Lineage (NCBI taxonomy): Eukaryota > Metazoa > Chordata > Mammalia > Chiroptera > Vespertilionidae > Murina > Murina feae. Next base: position 15,159 of record PVJC01029970.1, on the reverse strand, counting down.
CAGAGTCCCATTGGTGTGGAAGTGGAGGGTGAAAAAAAAAAAGAGCTAAAAAAAAAATCTCCCAAATAATATCTAATTCCCATCCTTCTAAACTTCCTACTGACCCCAAACTACTTTACTTCAATGGTGGGATCAGACTCAATCACGAAGCCTCCATCTCCTCAACAGCAAGCAAGTCTGCAGTGCCCTATGTCTGGGGTGCTTGTTAAGAGTTGGGGACAGTTGAAAGAATGCAAAGGAGTCTCCAATGTCAGGTTCATCTGCTGTGAGAAAAGCGTCAGAGCAAGAAGAAATGGTCCTATTTCTGCCACTTGTCTTTCCACCCTCCTTGCTGATGGCCTAGACTCAGTTTACCTGGTAGCAAAAGACTCGCAGGAGCAAAAAACTCATTTTGGATCAAAAGATCCACAAGATCACCAACTGTGCAGTTTGTGGTGCCCCAGTCAAACAGTAATTCACTGGTGGGACTTTTTCCAGTTTGAAGTAATGCTTCGAATCTCCTTAAAAGCAACAAAGAAACAAAATTAGTATATAAAGGGAATTAACACGAAAATAGGAATTAATCCCCCTGCTCCTTTCTCTGACAGCACTGAATATAATGTTAACAAAAGAAGGGACAATAAGAAAACCAGCTAGACCCTAGCTGGTCTGGCTCAGTGGACAGAGCAAAAGCTTATGGACTGAAGGGTCTTGGGTTCTATTCCAGTCAAGGGCACATGCCTGGGTTGTGGGCTGGATCCTCAGGAAGGGGCGTGCAGGAGGCAGCTGATAGTTGATTCTCTTTCATTGATGTTTCTATCTCTCTCTCCCTCTCCCTTCCTCTCTGAAATCAATAACAATATATTAAAAAAAAGAAAAGAAAACCAGCAAAAATTACAGAAAATAGGAAAGATAAGCAGAAGGAAAAAAGATGGTGAAGGTGATACTATGTTAACACATTTTGAGTACTTACTGAGTATTTGCTCAGTGGACTATTGGATGTACACTATGAACTATTTTATTCTGAAAGACACTATGAATGCCATACTAATTTATTAATGAGAAAGCCAGGCATGGAGAGGTAAAGTAAGCAGCCCATAGCCACACAGCCAATAAGCTGTATTAAGATCCAAATTAAGATCCAAATTCTGATTTCACTTGACGTAGGAGTGTGCTCTCAACCCACAAAGCTCTATTACTTCCCACCAAGATATATTAACTCTGCTAGTCAGATGATTTTTAACAAACCTGCTTAAAGAAATAGAATATACATAAACTTGGAGAAGTATTCCTTTGATCTTTACTGTATTTCAATTAAATTTTAAAAACCTAAGTTTTGCATGCCCACTTCTTTAAAAACTAGTTTTGAAAAGTAACATTTAAAAACTTAAGTTTTCTCTCTTTTAGAAAAATTCCAAATAAAGTAATATCATGAACAACCATTTACCCTTCAATAGCTTCACCAATTGATGACACTTTGCCATGTCTGTGCTCTTGCACGCATTCTCTCCCTGTCTCTCCCCCCCACCCCCCACCACCCTCTCTCTCTCTCTCCCCCTATTACATTTGGAGGCACATAATGGCAGTTTGTAGCATTACTGGTGACATAAAGTTTCATTACTTGGTTAAGAAGGCATGCTTCAGATTTTTGTCTTTTTATAGAGAAATTTCTCTATTTTCCCTTCATAATTCATAAGTAAGCTGTGGGTGATAATTTCAAATCTGTGCAGTCTTGCTCATCAATAACCTTTCACTTTGTGGTTTTTTATCACTCACTGAGGAACCTTGTATGAATTCATTATTCATTGGTAGCTGTCCATCAGTAACTTTCTAATTCTATCATTCTCTCAATAATTATCTGCTGCCATTATTCTACAAAGGAGGGATTTTTCTCCCACCACCACTGTCTCATCTTCCAAAGATTTTAACAGTAATGTCAATAAACTATCTTAAAAATAGACTGGTAAGCTCTGAACTGAAGCTTTTTCTAAGTAATTTAAGATGTTCATCCTTCATATGAGGAAACATTTCCTGGAAGGCAGCCATGGTTTTAGGTTCTTTATTAGGTTAATAGTGAAAATCACAAATACATTTCTTTTCCTCTTGTTTTTGTTAATCCTCATCTGAGGATATTTTTCCCATTGATTTTTAGAGAAAGTGGAAGGAAAGGAGGAGGGAGGAAGGGAAGGAGAGAAGGGGGGAGAGAGAGAGAGAGAGAGAGAAAGAGACAGAGATCGGTTGTCTCCCATGCATCCATGTGCCTGAGAGGATCAAACCTGCAAACCAGGACGTGCCCTTGACCGGAAATTGAACCCATGACCCTTTAGTGCCTGGGTGATGCTGTAACCACTTAGTACACTGGCCAGAGCAAAAATTTCTTTTCCACTTGTTTCTAAAGACAGATTTTGATATAGGTTTGAGCTGAAATAAGTGACCACAGTAAAATCTGTACTTATACCCGATACTAAATTAAGCAGAGATGAATAGAGAGAAAGAATAGAAATTATCTGGAGAGTGTTGAGAAATCCTAGCTAAGAAATAAATATTCTGTTCACAGATTTATACATTTATGAGGAACTAGGAAATGCCCATTTGAAATCCCAAAATACAATGCTAAAGTGAATTGGAGATTCATACACATGGAAGTTTAGGGTCCAGAATTGTGCTAGCAATTCTTATAATATTTTTGTTACTTCAAACTGGAAATGACAGTGTGAAGCAGGCTGAATTATACTCCTCGGCTTTCCAAACAGAACCAAAATAAAAGTGGGAATCTGGATTCTAATCCAAAAACCTATTTGCAAGAAAACAATATTAGCCAAGCTGAATGAAGCAAACATTGCAAAACGAAGAGGGGGTGCTAATTACCATTATCTCCACTGGGAAGAGGTTTATTTTCTGAACTGCAACATTAGACAGCATTTATACCTATTAGTCATTCTAGATTGTGATGTAATAATTTAAAAAGGAAAAGAATTTTATACATTACCTTATGTGAAACTGATTGTATCTATCATCACCAGATGGTTTTTTAATAGCTACTGCTAACTTCTTCCATCCTTCTTGAGGATCAATAAAATCTGACAGCTTTCTAATTAGTCCAACACTGAGGCAGCGCACATATGTTGATGGTGTTATTGGTTTGTTCATCTTCTATTCCTATAATAGAAAAAAAATTCTTATTAAAATTTTATAGTTTTAGTGATGATATTTATAAGCTTACATTTCACTCTATAACATATGAATTGTTGGCAACTGATTACATACACTACAACAAAGGAACAGTCCAAAGTCAACTACAGTTGATGCTTGAACAACAGGGGTTTAAGCTGTGCAGGTCCACTTATATGTAGACTAGAGGCCTGGTGCACAGATTCGTGTACCAGTGGGGTCCCTCATCCTGACCTGCGGCAATTGGGCCAAAATTGGAAGTTCAACATCCCCCAAGGGGTCCCAGATTGTGAGAAGGTGCAGGCCAGGCCGAGGGACCCTACTGGTCACGAATCAGTGCACTGTGCCTCTAGTATGCATTTAAGATCTTTGATTAATCTCTTCCTGCCCTCCCCCCCTCATCCCTCTGAGATTCATCAGTCTGTCCCATGTTTCCATGCCCATGTGTTGAGCATCTGCCCTCTGGTGGTCAGTGCGCATCATAGCTACTGGTCAAATGGTTGGTCACTTAGGCTTTTATATATATAGGTATTTTTCCATAAATACTCTAAATGTATTTTCCTTATGATTGCCTTAGTAACATTTTATTTTCTCTAGCTTACTTTGTTGTAAGAGTACAGTATCTAACACAAAAATGTATCATACAAAATATGTGTTAATCAACTCTTTATGTTATCTTTAAGACTTCCAGTCAACAGTAGGTTATTAGTAGTTAAACTTGCAGAAAGCAAAATATTACACGTGGATTTTCAACTGCATGAGGGTCAATGCCCCAATCCCTGCATTGTTCAAGGGTCAACTATAGTTTATATCCTAAGAATAAATTAAAATTGTGGTTTATTTGTCTATCCTCTGGGCTTGCTTTTTTTCTCTATCTATAATATCAAGAAATTATATTTTTCCCCTGATACTGACATTTTCTGAGTGAAATTTACACAAAGGAGCAAAAAATTTGCTTTTTTTTTTCAGAAAAAAAATATTGTGAAGAAATTCAGGAAAGAAATCTATTAATAAAAGGGATTTATTTTTCAATTTGAAATAGGTTTACCAGTCAGTATTTATTTCTATTAAATATTTATGCAATACTCTTTCGTAGAAGAAATATAAATTTCCTGAAATAATTTGTGTAGCATTAAAAGATATGGTCTATCCACCAACATTTCACATAACATGCTCTTCCCTGTACGCCTCCACCTTTTTTTAGTCCATCAGCTCTATCTGATCACAATTCATTTTTTTACTAAGCCAAACCCAATAGCTTACCACCTTAACTACTCTCTAGACCGGCGGTTCTCAACTTGTGGGTTGCAACCCCTTTGGGGGTCGAATGATGACCCTTTCACAGGGATCACCTAAATACACCTGCATATCAGATAGTTACATTACGATTAATAACAGTAGCAAAATTACAGTTATGAAGTAGCAATGAAAATAATTTTATGGTTGGGGGGTCACCACAACTTGAGGAACTATATTAAAGGGTCGCAGCATTAGGAAGGTTGAGAACCACTGCTCTAGACAGAAACTTTATTTCCTCTGTCCCCTGTTTCTTCTGCTATTCCACCTTGGGGAGCTGCAGCTAGGGATAAAATCTCACAATTTTACTTGTACACCACTGCTGCTGAATACAGCTAGAGAACCAGATGACAACTGAGCATATTGATGTGAATACAAATTTAAGGGGATCCCTTTTCCATTGGGCCTTCAACACAGCCATTAATCCTTTTACTTGTCTTCACTCATTGTCCTTAGCAAACTATTTCACACCTTTACTTCTCTATATGTGGTTTTATTTTATCTCCATGGCCCTCATTCTCAGTAGGTTGTTACCTTTCCTTCCAATTGATCAAGACACATAGATTCAGGTATTCTTCTGCCAATTATTCTCCTCCCCTATATATTTTTTTATTTGAAGATGCCATACAATTAATATTTGGAATAAAAAATATATTTATGGGGTACAAAATCCAGAATCTATAAGCAAAATGCCTCCCCTAGGTCTCTATATTAGCATTTTCTTCTCTTTTGCCTTCTTTGACCGCAATATCTAAGTAGGTCTGTCTGCCTTCAACCTAATTATCTTTCATCACTGCACAATTTATTTGTAATCATATATTTACTTGTTTAGTTGTTTACTGGCTGTCGCCACCATTAGACTATAAGTTCCATGAGTTCAGGGACCTTGGTCATTTCATTCACTAATGTATAGTTGTTACTTCAACCTTCTATTCATATACTAATATGTGAGAATGCTCATATAGTAAGCATTCTTTACCTAAATCTCTCTCCTAAGCTCTGGACCATATATCTACTCAGTGCCATCTCCCCTAGATGGTGACAGAGGTAAGTATTCACATTTAATATGACCAGAACTTATTTCCTCCATCTACCTAATTGGTCAAGAAAAAAAAAAGCCAAGAATCAGCCTCTTTGCTTCCCTCACTCTTCTTTCTCTCTTATATCTCATTTTTCATTCAATTATTTTGATTTGGTCTCCTAAATCTTTTTAATATTTTTCTTCTCCATTCCTTGATTGTACACTGTTTCTAGGTTTTCATTTCTCTTAGATTATTGCAAAGTTTTCAAATTGGTCTCCCTTCAATTTTTCATTTTAGAGAAATCCACTTAACCAGGTAAGATCACATAATACCTTTCCTAAAAACTCTGAAATGGCTCCCCTGTACCTTTTAGTACAAAGTTTAAACTCCTGTCATAGTATATAAGGCACATGATGATTTGACCCTGCCTGCCTCTCTAACTTCATCTCTTATTACTTAATGGCGTGTATCCTATGATCCAGCCACAGCAAACTCCATGCCTGAGCCTGACCACACCCTCCTGTGTTATTACTGAGACTGAAATATTTTTTTTGATGGGGGAGAATTATCCTTAATCCTTTCCACTCATTCTTCTATCCTCGCACCTCACTCAAATCTGTCTTAAGACAGCTTCTTCAGACTGGCTCAGCTTGATGCTCCTTCCCTGGGTCCCGTCACACTCTGCACACACCTATTACAACATTTATCCCTCATAAGAGTTTTATCCCTTGCTAGACTGAAAAACTTGAAAACAAAGATTTTATCTTCTCTGTAGCTCCTATTACCAAGTACAGCAATTTTCAACTGGTGTGCCGCAAGAATTTTTAAAACATGGAATATCAGTCAGGGCACTGACTGCTTTCCCCTTAGATTGTCAAACAGAAAAATGACAACAGCTAACACAATAGCTGTCTGGTAGGAATGAATCACAATTATACCTACTTTTTGTTAGATTATTATGTGAAGTGAAATAAGGCAGTCAGAGAGAGACAAATGCCATATGATCTCACGTGTGGAATCTATTGAACAAAACGGAAACAGAGGCATGGATACATGGAACACACTGACAGATGGCAGAAGGGAGGAGGGTGGGAGGAACTGAATGAAAGAACGTGAAGGGATTAGCCAGAGAACATATATGTGTAGCTCATGTGGACACGGACAATAGTGTGGTGAAGGCCTGGGGTAGGGGTGGAGTGAAGGTGGGATGAGTGGTGGTGGTGGAAATCTGTAATAGTGTCAATAATATATATAATCTAAATATCACACACAAAAATCTATTGCACTCTGAATGAGTCTTTTACTCTGAATGTGACTTTGATCTTATGAACTTCCTGAAAGAGGCTGGGAGACCCCAACCAAACCCTGAGAACTGCTGATTTAATATTTGTTACAAGACTTAAATCTTGGCTGAAAATACAAAGGGGATAGTGAATAGAGTATAGGTTAAGAGGTCAGCTTTGAACAGAAGGAAACCTCTTCTGAATCTAGCAAGAGAGAAGCAGAGGTCTGAGTACAGATATATTTGAAGGGAGAGAAAGAATTCCCACACATTGTTATTTTTTCTGTGAAGCAGGAGGTAAGGTCATCTAGAGCTAAGTAAAAAGAATTGCCCCAGCACCTTGAGGGCCACCTGGTAAGTGTTTACTATCCCTTCAAGTCCAATGCAAAAGGAACTATGACTTTCCCTAATGTCTTTTGCTTCAAACTGTCATCTGGTTGTTTTTTTATTAAAACGGTTATTGTAAGTTATTATTTATTAGAGGCCCGGTGCATGAAATTCGTGTATGGGGAGGGGTGTTCCTCAGCCCATCCTGAATCCTCTTGCAATCCGGGACCCCTCTGAGGACATCTGGCTGCCAGTTTAGGCCCAATCCCTCCAATCCAGGACTGCTGGCTCCTAACCGCAGGCCTGCCTGCCTGTCTGCCTGATTGCCCCTAACCACTTGCCTGCCTGCTTCATTGCCCCTAACCGCCTCTGCCTCGGCCCTGCCACTGCGGCTTTGTCTAGAAGAACTTCTGGAAGGTCATTTGGCTGTCCAGTCTAATTAGCATATTATGCTTTTATTATTATAGCTGTTTCTACTTTATCTCCTATATAATCTGCTTTCTGGACAGAGATCCAACAAAATTCAACTTTAGCAGCTACTCACAATATTTCTGTTAAATGAGAGAAAGACTGATTTTTTTTTTTTAATTAAGAAATCCTAAAAGCCTATAGATTTTGCAGTTGCTCTAGATACATTATTTTTTCTTTTTTATTCAGATTTCTACTGTGTGATTGGCAAAGCTCATAAAAGTAGAACTGTTTAGTAATCCTAAAAGCTAGAGCTAAAACACAGAAAACTGAGAATAAAAATAGCCTAACTTAAAACCAGCTCTACAGCACCCAGATTTCTAGCAGCGATGATGGCAACAGGAATGCCAAAAGGGAAGGCTCTCTAACAAGACCTCCACACATATATATGTCTTAAAGCTTTAAATCTCAAAACTTAAAATTTTTCTTTAAATATACATTCATACATCACCCCAAATACATATTTGGAAGAATATGCACCAAAATGTTAACTGTGGTTATCTCTTGAAAATGAACTTTCTCGTGGTTCTTTCATTTGCTTTACTGCATCACCAATAGTGAAAATAAGTGATCTGTGCAAAAAAAAAATTTTTTTTTTAAGTATCACCTCTTTCAAAGTGTTCAAGATTTTACTTTAGCCCTAACCAGTTTGGCTCAGTGGATAGAGCGTCCGCCTGCGGACTCCAGGGTCCCAGGTTCGATTCCGGTCAAGGGCATGTACCTTGGTTGCAGGCACATCCCCACTTGGGAGTGTGCAGGAGGCAGCTGATTGATGTTTCTCTCTTATCAGTGTTTCTGACTCTCTATCCATCTCTCTTCCTCTCTGTAAAAAATCAATGAAATATATTAAAAAAAGATTTTACTTTAGTGGACTTAAGATTAACGGAAGTGCAATGGGATATATTGCTTACAAATAAATAAATAAATATCTCCATGACTATTTTCTCATACCATTGATTTTCATGGTAAAGAAACATCACTCACATCTTCAAACAAGACAACTCAGACAAGAATACAAGGTAAATCGACAATTGAGAAATATGCTAAAACCAGTGTCAGCTTGTGGAGCCCATCGCCTTCCCACTCACATGCACCTTATGAAACAGACAATGGACTGTGCCCAAAATAGGATTAAAAAAATTCTCGTCAAATGAAGTAATTGAGACTGTGCTTCATTAGCACTCTGATCAGAGGAAGAGAGTGTTGAGAGGTGGAGGGAAGGTGGATTTCGAGGTTGCACGGGCCTAGGTTCCAATATAGCTCTTCCACAAACCACCTGTGACCAGCGCAAAAAGTCAATTCCCTGGACCTTGGTGTCTCCATCTGAAAACCAGAGGTGGTAATAGCTAAGGCTTGCTCATTAGCTTTAAAATCAGCAAACGTGAAGGACCTCGGCCTGCCCATAACAGGTGATCAAAAAAAAAAAAAATGCAGGGATAATTATTTCATGGCAGACGTTATTGTTATATCACATTAAAAAAATTAAATGCACAGAGCTGTATTGAAGCTCAGTGTTCAGCATGGTGGCGAGGGTCTACCAAGAGAGCGGGAACGAGAGGTCTGAGACTAGAGCTGAGCTTTTCAGACGCTGTCAGCCTTGTGTTACCAAGCAAAGCGGCCTGTCAGGTACACGTTGCACTTCCCTGATCCTCACAACCCCTCTCGACTTTCTAATTTCCTGGGAGCTTGGAAGCAGGAGAAACGAGCCTATTAGACTCTCGTGGAGAAGCGATGCTCTCCACGTCCCGAGCATCGCTGCCGGGTGCTGGCCTCACTTCCTGTTTCTCGGGAAAGCGATTCCTTCGCCGGCTTCTCGGAACGCAACCGCGGGGAGCGGGGGGCGGGGGGCGGGGAGCGGGGTCCAGCCCGGCCCTGGGCCGCGGGGCGAGGCCCCTCTGCGCCCCGGCTCCTCCTCGGTGCGCCTCGTGTCCGATGCCGCGGCACCCACCCCCTGTGCGCTGTGGAGCAAGCCCTGCCCGCGCACCCTACTTCCTCTCTAACTTTTCTCCCTTGGAGGATAAGGCCCCTCAGCACCCGTGCGCGGAGGGTCGCGGCCGAGGAGCGGACCTCCGGCCACCCGCGGGCAGGGAGGCGCACGCAGCCTGAACCCTTACCTGTGCGAGCGCGGGGTCGGCCGGACAGACCCTGCCCCGCTGAGCCGGCGGAGGAGGAGCCAGTGCCCTGGGAAGGGGCGGGGCGGGGCGGGGCGGGGCGGACCCAACCCTGTAGGCTCCGCCCCCGGCTCCGTTCAGCCCCGCCCTCCCCCGCCTTTGGAGCCTTCAGGCGGTTGCACAACGTGAGAAATTCTAGGTCTCGCGTGAGGCGCTACTTTAAGTGGGGGCCTGCCCCTTTAAATATGCCACTGTCGGAGCCTGCCCCTTTAAATACGCCACTGTCGGAGGCTAAATATTGAGTCTTCGGGCCCGCGCCCTGGCGTGTGCTGGTGGATGCCTTCACCTGCATGCGAGGTAGACCGGGTCCAGTTCCTTGCGCGATCCCGGCTTGTGTGTGGGCCGATGACGTCATTGGCATTGGGTCCCCTACTCTCGACCCCCAAGAGGAGGCGACTTGGGCCGATAGCTCGCCTGGGGCAGGCGGGGTGGGGGGGGGCAGGGAGAAGCAAGTGGAGGTGCCGGCGGTGTGGGGGCCGCGCGGCCGCAGACGCGGGCTCTGTAGGGTGGGGACGGCGGTAGGGGGTAGGAGTGCGCGCAGCCGAACCTTGGCAGCGTTCAGGGAAGTAAGAGCGTGCGGGGAGAGGCGCTGCCTGCCTCCATGTCTACCATTTGGCCGGGATCTGCCCTCAACCAGCAGTTTCCCGTGTGTGTGTGTGTGTGTGTGTGTGTGTGTGTGTGAGTCAAGCTGTCCTCTCCCTCTCCACCGCGCACCCTCGGCAGCAATTCTGCAGCCGAGGAACGTGATGCACAGCTCCACGTGGATCCAGTCTCTCACCCGCTGCTTGGTTGTCACTCGCTCATGGAAAGGCTCTCCCCATGTTGTTCTGTATAGAACGCCTCCTTCCTTTTGCTGGGCAGAGTGCAGCGTTATTCTTTCCAAGGCCAGTCTTACAGCTGTGCTCTTGATGACACTGCTTTCCACTCCTCTAACGTCAGGTGTGTCTTGCTCAATGCCCACAGTCATCTAGCTACAACATGTCTCTGCGGGTGGTGTCATTTTCCTGCCCAGACATCTCCCACGGCCATCCTCCCACCACTCGGCGGATTCTAAGGCCTTGACAGGCATCACGTGTCTCCCATAGTTTGTCACTCATCCAGCCTTTTCCAGAACTGGACGAGGAAACGTTTTCTCCTGCTGCTCTGAACGTGGGCCGTTTGCTTTTCTCCAGCGCATCGCCTATTTTCTTTGATGTTGCTCATGATGCTACGTGGCGTCGTTTCCATTGCTGGACAACTTTTAGGACAGAGATGGCCCCTTCTTGCATTATGCATTTACTGGTTTATCATAGACAGACTTGATCTCCCTCTTCACTCTTCCAGTTCTTATGTTGTACTCGTTTCATCCATTCAGCAATCACTATTGATTGCTTGCCTGCATGTGCGTGACAGTGTTCTAAATATGAGATAATCAGTGAGTAAGACAGACAAGGTTCTTGTTCTTATGGATTGTAAGGGATAGAGATAATTAAATAAATCCTGCAAACATTTATTTTGGTTATCTGCAAACTAATTGAAGAAATTTTTATTTCTTTTGTAGGCATTGTTATTTAAGAATGGAAGAGGATACAGATTTTAGAATAAGGTTTAGTTCTTTATGTTTCATTACTGATCATGTTGGGTTTCATGGCACCATAAAAAGCTCACCAAGTGACTTTGTTGTTATTGAGATTGATGAACAGGGACAGTTAGTTAATAAGGCCACTGATGAACCTATTTACAAGGTGAATAAAGGACTGCCTGAGCCAAATAATTTTGCCAAAAAAACAAAACTAGGTTTGCAAAATTTAGTCTCTGAAGCGGGAAGCAACCAGAAAGTCAATATATTGGTCCGTTGCTCCGATGATGACCAGAATCATCAGTCTGGTTCAGAAAAGGAAGATACTATCAATGATGGAATTTCCAAAGGTGAAGAAGAAAAAATTTATGCATTAGGCTCTTTGTTGGATGAAAAAACTAATGAACTACTGGATCAGTTTGCCTGTGATACAAAAGAGAAATGGAATTCTGAAAGTGAGCTAACTGGACCATTTCCTGAATTCTCACTGGGCAGAATCCTTGACAAAAACCAGAGGGCTATTTTGCATAGTGCTATTCGGCAGAAGTTTCCTTTTTTAATAACTGTAGGAAAAAACAGTGAAATTGTTGTAAAACCAAATCTTGAGTATAAAGAACTCTGTCACTTGGTATCTGAAGAAGAAGCATTTGACTTTTTTAAATACTTGGATGCAAAGAAAGAAAATTCCAAATTTACCTTTAAACCTGATACAAACAAAGACCACAGAAAAGCTGTTCACCATTTTCTCAACAAAAAGTTTGGAAATCTTGTGGAAACCAAATCTTTTCCTGAAGCTAAGTACAATGCTGGCAATCCAAATACAGTGATAACGGTAAGGTTTCGTGAAAAAGCACACAAGCACAGGAAAAGGTCTGTTGAATGCCAGGAAAGAAAAGTTATATACACAGGTAATTTAATAAATTATTACCATTTTCTTTGATAAGCTTAATTAAAACTATGACAGTAAAAAAAAAGGTGAAAGCTAAATAATTCAAATGAATTGAATAGACTTGTCCAGAGAGATATTGAAAAAAAAAATATGGGTCTGTTCTTAATGGGTGATAAAGACTTTCAAATTACACTAATTGTGGAAATTAACCCTATTAGTGATAGGTTAACACAGACATTTATAGTTAACAGTCTGAAATATATAAGGTTGAAGCATTTGTTTTGTATTTAGTTAGTTTTATTGGAGTAAATTCTTTTTAAAATATATTTTTATTGATTTCTGAGAGGAAGGGAGAGGGAGAAAGAGAGAAACATCAATGATGAGAATCATTGATTGGCTGCTTCTTGCATGCTCTCTACTGGGGATGGAGCCTGCAACCTGGGCATGGGCCCCTGACTGGAATTGAACCTGGGGCCCTTCAGTCCACAGGCCAATGCTTTATCTACTGAGCCAAACCAGTTAGGGCAAGAGTAAATTTTGATATAATATTTTGGAAGTTATCTTAATTAAAATTAAGTATTTGTATGTTTGCTATGGTGGGGAAAGTAAAAAGAATACCTTGTATTCTAAGACATTTGGATCTCACAACTCTGAAAACTTACAGGGAGCACCTTACTTTCACTCTGTCAATCTTTTAGAGAAGAGGTTCTCAAATATTACCAAAAGGGCTTCTTAAAACAGACTTCTGAGTCCTAGTCTCAGAGTTTATGATTTAGGAGATGTGATGCTTTTTCTGCTGGTCTGGGAACAACATTTTGAGAATCGCTATTTTAGGGGATATATTAAATTCCAAGATGGGATGGAACTGATGAAATCTCACTCTACAAGTTTGGCTGACCATGTTTATTGGCCTATATTCTCCATGAGGGATGGGAGAATTTTCATATGGTCATGTTTTATAAATTTATTAGGGGCCCGGTGCACAAAATTTGTGCACTGGGGAGGGGTATCTTCAGCCCAGCCTGCCCCTTCTCACATATTGGGAGCCCTCAGGGGATGTCCTACTGATGGCTTAGGCCTGCTCCCTGATCCCTTTGGGGAGTGGGCCTAAGCCTCAGTTTAGCCTCCCTTTTTGGGAGGTAACCAGGCTAATCAGGGGAAGCCACCAGCCCCATCACTCTGCTGCTATAGCCACTGCCAGTCACCGCAGCCACCAAGGTGTTTTCATTAACACGGACTCCAGTCCCGTCACCATGAAAAAATGACAACTTTCTTTAGGCATTTTCAAGATGTGTCTTTCATAGGATATGACATTTCTTTCTTTTTTTTTGAAATCCTCACCTGAGGATATGTTTCCATTGATTTTTAGAGAATGTGGAAGAGAAGAGAAAGACAGAGAGAAACATCAAAGTGAGAACACTTTGATTGGTTGCCTCTTGCATGAGCCCTGACTTGGACCCCGGCCAGGGAGGAGCCTGCAACCTAGGTACATGCCCTTGGTCAGAATTGAACCCACACCCTGCAGTCAGCAGGCTGAGGCATTATGAACTGAGCCAAACTGGATAGGACAAGATATGACATTTCTTACCCCTCCAGCAGTGGACCTTCATTTTTTTTCTCCAGGAGTGTGGTGGAAAAACCCTAAATGCCTTTTTGGATTCTTATTACTCAAGTTACTTAGAATATTACCAGTGGCATACAGGGAGCTTAGCCAATGAGCGTTAAGAAAAGGTGTTTCCTCTGTAGTTCACTCCCATCACCAACTCCATCCCTGCCCCTCCAATCCCAGCTCCACCCCTACCCAGGCCTGGGCAGGGGACCCCCAGATCCCTGTGATCACTGGCTCTGCCCCTGCCCAGGCCTGCAGTGTCTGCCTGAGGCTGCAGGCCTGGGCAGAAATCCCCCAAGCCCAGCTTCACAGAGCCCAGGCCCTGAGATCGCCGGCTCCACCCCTGCCCCACTGCAGCCTCTGGCCAAGGCTACAGGCCTGGACAGGGGACCCCCGGACCCCCGCTTTTCCAGCTCCACCAGTGCCCAGACCACTGCGATTGCAGGCTCTGCCCCTGCCCCTCTGATTCCTGGCTCTCCGGAGCCCAGGCCCCTGCGATCTTCAGCCTTGCCCATGCCCAGGCCTAAGGTCTCTGGCCCAGGCCTTATTCCTGGGTAAGGCAGCCTCATACCCCTCCGATCACTGGCTCCGCTCCTGCCCCCTCTGATCACCAGCTCCGCCCTTGCCCATGCCTTAGGCCTCTGGCGAAGGCCTCTGGCCTGGCCAGGGGACACCAACTCCCTCTGATCTCCTGTTCCACCTCTTGGGCTCCCCGCTTCCCCAGCCACCTGCCTGGCTAACAGGCCTGACCACTTTAGAGGCGGGGATGAGCCGGACTGGGCGCTGCCATCTTGTGTCCATGGGGGCGGCCATCTTTGTCATGGAGTGACACCTAATGTGCATATTACTCTTTTATTAGATAAGATATAGAAAAGTAATAAAAGAGAAACATGAAAATTGACTGCACTTATGCTACACCCAAGCCATGCCCACCAGCCAATCAGAGCGACTATATGCAAATTAATCCAACCAAGATGGCTGCTGACTGCCATGGAGCTGGAGCAAGTAGGAGGCTTGGTTGCCTCGGCCATGGAGGAAGTCAAGCTTCCCCCCTGCCCTGGCCGGCTGGCTGTGGCCTCTGCTCAGGCAACAAAATTTCAATTATAGAATGCCAGAGTCCAGCTCCAGCAGATTCAGGAGTACCAGTAGGAGGAACAGTGTTGGCGTCAGGAAATCAGGAGATGAGACACAGTTTGCAAGTCAAGCTCTCAGGCAGGCATTGCAGGACTGCTCTGCTCTGTCTGAAGAGTGCTTCATTTTATACACAAAGGTTACATAAGGTCTTTGAGCAGAGGGGGGCTTTTTTTCCCCTTGATTAACATTCTTCACAGAACAATCATTTTCCTCAGAGCTCTGACCACATCTTTAACATTTGTTCTTCATTATC